>APFE031059928.1:334553-347626 GCA_000404065.3 Pinus taeda | reverse complement strand
GAGGCCACGGGCACTAACAGGTGATCAACAGGTAAAACCCGCGATCTCCGCCCGAAAATAAGGAGTTTTATATTTTTTTAAGTGTTTTAATACATATACGCGGGTTAGGTATATATGAACCCGCGTATACACGCGTTTAACTCAGGGCAATGTCGCGTACAGGGAATAAAACACAGTTTTTTAGATTTTGGACCAGGTCTAGAAGGAGGGGTTGCCCTAGGCCATGAGTGCAGCATCACAAACCATAATAGTGAGATTTGGAGCTATAACATTCCTCAAATCCAAAAGATTAGGAGACCCACAATAAAATGTATTAGAACTAATGTTCCCTTTTTCAAGTAGCTCTTGCATCTGCTTCTTGATTGCTGCTTTCTTTAACACTAACATCTTGTTCAAACCAATGCTTGGATTAGGAAATTCCTATTGGAAATGAACTTCATGTTGTTTTCCTCTTTCAGAAGGCAACCCATTAGATTCCTGAAACATCTTATCACATGTGTTAACAAATTCAACTAAATCAGATTTTAATGTTGTATCACATTCTTGGAAGGCTTCAAATGATACTTGTTCTCATGTCGATGAAAGATGGCTTTCCTGTCATATAAGTATTGCCAAAAACATCCCACATATATCAAGTGGTACCACATCAAGTTCTACCTCATCATTAAAATTTGCAGTGATGGAAAATCTAAGTATGCATTTTCTTGTTACTTGCAATTTGGCATTGTCACATACCCAACCCAAAGGATAAGGTTTAGGATGAGGAATGGTTTCCAAATTTAGTTTCTTGACAATGTCTTTTGAAATTAGGTTTACTTGTGATCCACTATCAAACAAAGTATCTACTTTGTTATGTTTTGTGATGATTCTAATATGGAGCATCTCTATTCTTTCTCTTTCATTTTGAGTTTCAATGGGTTTTCTAGAAGAATTAGTACTTGCAATAGAATCCTTACCTTTCAATCACATGGCTATGATTTTTGTTTCATCTCTGGAATCAGATCCTAGATCTTGTTGTGTAGTTGCAACAATATTTTCTTTCTCCTTGTTATTAAACGTTTTGGGTCTCATCTCGAAATGAAGTTTCCAACAATGGTCTTCATCATGGCCTTCTTTAGAACAATGTTTACATGTGAGTTTTTCTCCCTTCTTCTTGATTGAAGCAGTCTTTTTATCCTTGCCTTTGAACTTCCCTTTTCATTTTTCTCCAAACTTAAATGACTTCTCACTAGTTTCTTCAGAAACATTCTTCCCTCTCGCTTCTAAATGAGTTGTTTGTACACAAACTTCATCTAGTTTTGTAGGGTTAAACATGAGAATTGTGTTTCTTAAGTAACTATGAAAACCTCCAATGTATTTCAATAGAGTATCTTGGGAGGAAAAATATATACCCAAAATCAAAACTATTTTCCTAAATTCTTGAGTATATATTTGCACATTTTGACCCTTAGCTTGCCTAAACTCTTTCCAATCCATTAAAGTTTTTTGCATGTATGCTAATGGATAAAATTGTCTTCTTATTGTAACAAAAAAATTATTCCAAGAGGATAAAACCTTACCATGTTTCTTCATGTCCTCTTGAGTTTTGGCCTCCCACCAAATAAGTGATGCACTTTCCAACCTAAGAGAAGCAAGCTGAATTTTGGTTTCATGATCCTTGATTCTTTTTATCCTGCAATACACTTAAATTTGACGAACCCAATTATCCAATTTATCAACATTTACCTCTCCATTTTACATAGAAAACTCAAACTTCATGTCAAGATTTAACAAAGGAGTTTTACCATGTCCCTTTGGAGAATTTGGAGGTGTTTGTGAAATGCTAGAAGAAGTAGAAGAATACAAGGATGAAGACAAGGATGAGTATGGAGGTGAATGTGGTGTCTTGCCACCATTTCCTCCATTACATTTTTGAGGGTTGTCTCCTTCTCCTCCATCTCCTTTTGGAGGTTTTGAGCTCTCTCCATACAATCTTGAGTTCCTCACCTCATAATTTTTTTTTACCATTTCATACATTTCAAAGAAAGATTTTCTGAAAGTTCTTTCATCTTTAGACATCCTTTCAGGACCTTCTTCATGTGCCATGACTAGTGAAGCTTGAGGTATGAGTGTTATTATTGAAAAAATTTGAGATCTTGGCTCCACAAGTTATCCTTCTCCTCTTTTAAGCTTCAACCTTGTAAGCATCAGAAAACATTTGCAAACAAAATCAAACCATCACAATAACCTTGTGCTCTAATACCAAAATATGATGAGCCCTCCATCATGGTTCCATGCCATGGGATGCAACCGTGGGATGGGCTTAACTCTAGCCCCCACATCCATTGCGCTCCAGTCATATGTTATGTGCACGAGACCATGGTTGGTCCCATACATTCTGCCCCCATGAATGTTGGCACTCCATTATATATGCCCTGGTCAGATGGTTTATTATCATGGGTGT
The DNA here is from genome assembly GCA_000404065.3 of Pinus taeda. Lineage (NCBI taxonomy): Eukaryota > Viridiplantae > Streptophyta > Pinopsida > Pinales > Pinaceae > Pinus > Pinus taeda. The sequence continues at coordinate 345,183 of APFE031059928.1, read as the reverse complement.
TGAGACCTGAGGCTAGGTTGAAGCTCGAGCCCTCGGCTTCGCTACCTACGGTATCGTGTGCATGGGGTGACCGGGGGCCAAGGCTTAGCCCCGACCTTGTCCCCCAATAGAAAATGACATAAACTTTATATACCAATTCATAATTATATGGGTTAATTCCCACCATGCACCATAGTGGTAAGGCAATGTATTGTTGCTCAACCGGTCTCATGTTTGACTCACCCAGAGGCCTGTTTGATCATAACATAATTTTAGTGAACCTCGGGGTGCCACATGGCAGCCAATGACTGGGCCACATGGCATCTTCTCATTGACCCACATACAAATTCAACCACCAATCAAAACACGCAGATTTGAACCAATACTGAGAGGCCAAGTGGCAAATTTCCATTGGCCTGAGAAACCCTGTAAACATGTCCAATCACCCTGCTGTAAGAACTCTGGACACAACATATCTCCACAATGGTATGATATTGTCCACTTTGGGCCTAAGCCCTCATGGATTTGTTTTTGGGCTTTACCCCCAAAATACCTCATACCAATGGAGATATTTGTCCATCCTTATATACCCATGATCCTCCCCACTTCTAGTCAATGTGGGACTTTGGTCGTATACCCAACAATCCTCCCCTCGAACAAAGGACCATCGAGCCTCCCCTCAAACGATTATCCATCTGTCCACTCTCTACCAACTAGGATTCTCCACTCCAATGCGTTGGAAGCACACGCCTTACATGGAGCACCACCTGCCTCGAGAGCTTGCTCTATCCCAGGTCAACTCCTCTTCACCGTGTTGGGACCACGACACATCCATGAAGAATCTAGAGCACACCGCCTGTCTAACCGAGCTCATCCACGGATTCCATCGTGATATTACCAGGGCCCACTACCTTCGTTCGGTATTCCAAGGATTCATCCACTTGGCTAAGTTCGGGGCATGGCTCTAATACCACTTGTAAGAACTCTGGACACAACATATCTCCACAATGGTATGATATTGTCCACTTTGGGCCTAAGCCCTCATGGATTTGTTTTTGGGCTTTACCCCCAAAAGGCCTCATACCAATGGAGATATTTGTCCATCCTTAAATACCCATGATCCTCCCCACTCTAGTCAATGTGGGACTTTGGTCGTATACCGAACACTTGCCCAATCAACAGTCCTGCAACCAACTTGCAAACTTTTTACCTATTTGGGAACACAATATTAGAAGCATACGATATCGATTTTGAGTGATTTAAGTTGTGTTGGATTTGGGTCATCAAGATATACACTCTGGTATAGGTTTCGAGCACTTTTGAACACCTTGAATTTTGAGCACTTTACTGATCCCTTGGATCACTCCTCCCAACTAGAAGCTTTTGGACCTCCAAAAGACTATTTTCAATCAATAAATAGGTGAGGGTACAATTTCCTAACCCTTTAGGTCCACAGTTCCAAATTCATGAATTAGTATTCATATGTAACTTAACATAATGAACATAGCAACACATAATCTATGCAGGCATAATGAAGAGCAAAAAAAAGTGTTTGTTGACAATGTTCATCCCTTCTAGGCTACATCTTCGGGCCCGTCAACATGACTAGACCACTCATATATTTAGTATCAAATGAAGTACATAAAATTTTTCTGCAAGTAAATATGTGGCTATTTCCCCTACAAGGTAATGTTCTCCTAAAAATAACTCTCATAATAGCAACAACTCAAAGCATCTCCTACAAATATGACATACTCCAACTGAAATGAACTAAAAAGAGCATGTGAACACTTCAATTCCACATTGACGCACATAAATAACACTTCATGTTGAGATAAGTTAAACCTGAGCTGAACTTTGCAAGTTACAACTGCTGCAATATACTTCTGAAGGTGAGAATACCCCTACAAGGTCTTCTCCATGCCCAAATAGTTTCCAGAACTGCTTCCAAACCCTGACTGATCCATACACCTTTAGTATCAAACCTACAAAAACACTTTGTAGATGTGCTTAAATCATAAATTAGAGGTTACCAATGGATACAAAACGTCCAAAAACCCCTAAATGGACTCTTTTCTAGCTCAATTTGGCCACAAATTCCAAAAGCTATGAGATGCTAAGCTCTCCTATGAACTTGATTGTTAATCATCCTAAAAATTCGACCTTCTATCTATCGGTCAGACAAATACACCCCAAAAATCGCTAATGGAGCGACAATGTTTCTACTTGCCGTCGATTCTGTTGGACAATTAATTCAGCCTCGGACCCCTTAATTCGAAAAACAAGGCCACATGGGCCACATAGGGCCGAGGGTTGGGCCTTAATGCCCGCCCCCATTGATTAAACCCTTAAAACTCGGCATGAGGTCATGTGGGGTGCCATGGGTCCGAGGGTTGGGCCAATGACCTGCCCTACCAGTTGGAGTCCTTAAATTTTGGCACGTGATCACGTTAAAGGCCATATGGCCTGAGCTAGGGCCTAGCCTTCACACACTCTATTGAGCCCCTTAAAACTCTAGCATGTGGTCACATTGGGGTTACATGTAACTTGGGCTGTCCCCTTGCAGCAAGCTCCTTTGCTTAGCACCCAAACTCCGCAATGTAGTCACGTGAAAGAACTTTCAGAAAAGCCTTCTTTGAAATGTTTGAAATGGTAAAATTTCTTTATGAGGAGAGGAACTCAAGGTTGTATGGAGAGAGTTAAAAACCTCCAAAAGGAGAGGGAGGAGAAGGAGAGAAAACTCCAAAAGGGAATGGAGTAAATGGTGACAAACCACCACCTTCACCTTTATCCTCATCCTCATCTTCTTCTACTTCTTCTACCCTTTCACAAACACCTCCCACTTATCCAATTTCTTAGCATTTACCTCTCCATTGTACATAGGCAATTCAAACTTTATGTCAAGCTTTAACAAAGGAGTTTTACCATGTCCCTTTAGAGAATTTGGAGGTGTTTTTGAAAGGGTAGAAGAAGTATAAAAATATGAGGATGAAGACGAGGATGAGGATGGAGGTGAATGTGGTGGCTTTTCACCATTTCCTCCATTCCTTTTTGGAGGTTTGTTTCCTTCTCCTCCATCTCCTTTTGGAGGTTTTGAGCTCTCTCCACACAACCATGAGTTCCTCTTCTCATAAATAACTTTTACCATTTTAGAAATTTCAAAGAATTCTTTTCTGAAATTTATTTCATCTTCATACATCCCTTCAAGACCTTCTTCATGTTCCATGACTAGTGAAGCTTGAGGTATGAGTGTTCACTTGAAACAATTTGAGATATTGGCTCCACAATTTCTCCTTCTCCTCTTTTAAGATTTAACCTTGTAAGCATCAGAAAACACTTGCAAACAAAATAAAACCTTCACAATAACCTTGTGCTCCGATACAAAAATCTGTTGAGCCCTCTGTTGATCCACTACGGTTCCATGCCATGGGCTGGGCTTAACTCAAACCCCGACATCCATTGCACTCTAGTCAAATGTTATGTGCACGAGACCATGGTTGGCCCCATACATTCTATCCATATTAATGTTGGAGCTCTGGTATATATGCTCTAGTATGATGGTTTATTAGCACGAGTGTTGGGATCTTGGTCCAGGTCTAAGCATGAGCCCTCGTCTCCCCTACATGCGGTCTCGCAGGTGTGGGGTGACCAAGGGAGAGGGCTTAGCCATGACCTTGTCCCCCAATACAAAATGACATAAAATTTATATACCAATTTGGAATTATATGGGTTAAGTCCCCCAATGCACCCTATTGGTAAGGTGATGTATTGTTGCTCGACCAATCTCATCATCAACTCACCCGGAGGCTTGTTTGGCTATAACATAATTTTAGTGAACCCTGGGGTGCCATGTGGCATCCCCCCATTAGTCCACATAAAAATTCAACCACCAATCAAAACACACAGATTCCAAACAATACAAAGGGCCAAGTGGTAGCTTGCCATTGGCCCAAGAAACCTAGTCAACATGTCTAGTCACCCTGCCCAGTCAGTAGTCCTGCAATCTACCTGCAATTTTTTTACTTGTTTGGGAAACCTATCAAAACACAATATCAAGAGCATACGATATTGATTTTGAATGATTCAATATGTGTTAAATTTAGGTCATCAAGATATACGCTCTAGTATAGGTTTCAAACACTTTCAAGCACTTTTGAACACTTTGAATGTTGAGCACTTTACTGATCCCCTAGATCAAACATTCACCCCACTCTCATCCATCTAGAGGGAACACCCATAACAATTCTAATTATGAAATTTTCATGACAGGAGAAGATATCCTCCTGCAAATGTGAAATAGAAGTTATGAAGGTCCCCCAAAGCCCAATTCCTCCACCTCGACCATGAAAATACCTATATGGTTGTTGACCATTCCTCACCCTTTTATAGAATCTATGCCTAAAATGGTCAAAGGACCTTTACGACATGCAAGACATAACTCAAAATCTACTCATAGCTACAACATAATCGACGACTTAGCACAATCACCACCAACTATGTCAACATTAGAGGTCTTGCAAACATGCCCAACCCAACGTAAAGCCTTACTTTCCACTCTAAGTGCAATTGATCCATTTGATTATTGCCTAATGGTCTTTGAATTAGATAAATATACTCCATCGATACCATCAATCATTGCTTTCTGAATTCCAGTCTCAGTCCAAAAGATTAACATTCATCGTTGCATTTGCAACGAAGGGGCTTCCACATGTATCATGTCCAAATATGTTTAGTAGAAAGTAGGATTCCCTGAACTCAAGCCACTCTAACATCACGCTTAGAGAATACAAAGGGAAACCTTCTAGTCCCATTGGCCTATACCCTAGCGTGACAGTTAAGTTGGCTGGAAAAAATGTGTTAATAGGAATCGAAGTACTAGACACCCAGTTGGATTATAATATCATCCTAGGCCGAAGTTACATGCACAAGATGTTAGCAGTCACCTCATCAGTGTTTAGAATAATGATGTTCCCCCATGACAGAAAAATCATTATGATCAATCAACTCACATACTATGAGAAGGAAACCTTCCCACACCTGATGGTGTGTTACCCTTAGTCTCATATTCTCACGAGTTGATAACTACTTACACTTAGCTCAGTCGTGGCTAGTTTAAGACATCAACACTCCTAGGGACATCCCCAGGAGACCCTCTAGTGATACAAGATATTTCCCCAAACACTAGAGCACTGGTGTGCATGATGACCTTATCAAACACCCCTCAAACTCAAGAACTAGTTCTAGATGCTAACAACGATGTTGTTACCAATCCGACCTTCTTACTAAATTTCATCACTCATTCACCCTTCTTATATCCCCCACTTGGTTTTGTCTCACACCAAGTCATCACAATGCTTTCGTTGTCCCATATGGCTCTCACAAGGTCGGTCTAGTATTGGCCCCACAAGCCACATTAGCAAGCAAAAGTATCATTGCAATAGGTGTTAGTCATATTCATCCTTGAGATAGCATGACACCACAAACTATGCCTACTCAAGTAGCATCCACACCACAAGCAGTGCTTGCACTAACACCAGTCGGTGAATAAACAAGGGATAACAGAAAAGGTAAAATGACAGAAGTGTCAAACACTCCCCCCTCTAAGGTCCCTCAACCCTGTGCATTGTGTGAAATAATAGGGCATGCCACCAATAGATTCCCCAAGTTAAAAGAGCCCAAATATTTTCTACATGCCCCAAAAGTTCCAGTTAACCCTCCTTCCCCTGTCAAAGAAAAGAGAACACCCACGCATCTTAAGGCATTGCACACCAACCACGCTTGCACCATCTGTGCAGAGTATGAGCATTATACTCATCATTGCCCCGAGATCCCTCAGATACATTAAGCTTTCTTACTCAAGCTAGTCTTTCTGAACCAATAGCACCAGCCAAACCCCAAGCTATTGGTGGATGCAAAACCATCTTCTATATCTAAGAAGAACCAGCTTCATGCTCTGATCCCTCTCAAATACCTGCTCATAACCCAGGGGGACAATGTGAACAACCAACCCCCTCCCCTACATTTCCATGTGCTCTATGTGATGACCCAAACCATTTGATTAACTTATGCCACAAATTGAAAGCATTTAACCAAAATTGTCTAGTCCCCGAGGTTTCTCAAAGAAGCATACCTAGGTGTAGGCACCATAAATGCACTACTTGTGTAGAAAACCATCATAGGCGAAGGTGTCCCCAACTTCGCAAGTTACACGAATTGGTGAGTTTTGTACGTCGATTCATGACAGAAAACTCTTATTTACTAGATTCAGATACTGAGTCCACAGAACCAATCGCCCCACTTGGGGAAGATAGACCCTTGGAAATTTTGTGTGTTAGAGGAGAAACGGTCACCAAAAATGAAGCAAGGCCCCCATCATTTCATCTCCCCTCACCACAATCAATATATATATAGGGCAAAAAATGATCTAAAGCCATATGGCAAAGAATATCGCCTCTCATAGGTGCCCTATGTGATAAACCCAACCATTTGGTGGATGGATACCGTGAACTAAGTAAGTTTAATGACATATTCCTCTTAGTGGTCCAAATTCCACACAAGAATCTCTCTAATCAAGAGAAAATCACATGTTGTTATTGCTGCATATTCTCTCAATTCCACTATACAAGGAATTGTCAGCACCTTCCATGTTTTCGCGCAGTAAGAGCAACGCTAAGTCCAACCCATACTAGGAAGCCATGTCACACCAATAATAAGGTACAAATATGGATACCACCGCAGGATACTCCATTTCATGACGTCAACCAGGCATCAACATGGCATACTATGAGCAGTATCACCTCCCATACTATCTATTTGATTAGTTCTAGTTTGGTGTACGATATCTGTACCAAAACCTTTATATCATTGAGACATGCCCTACATTACACCCATTTCAAAAGATTAAGGTTTGGTGTCAAAATCCTATCGAGGAAGCAACTTTTTCCCCTTTTACAACAACAAGAATGCAAGAAATTCCTCCCACGCAGCATCAACCCAACATAACCAAAATTATACCACCTTCCAATGCTAATGACACACAACATCATATACTATTCATTTCCCCATCCATAGGAACCATGATTTGTGTTGTCTGCTCATCATTTTTTGGTGTCGAGACTGCAAAATCCACCTCAACAATGGTAACACCTCTGACGGTGCAAAACCATCCCATAGGAACTTTTTCAACCTCGCTTGGTTTTATGGCATCAACCAATGAATCATATTCTTGCTTGTTGACAAGCACAACCAGGTCTCAACCCCAACTTCAAGACCTAACACAACCCAATTCAACATTAGATAATATTTTCTACATAGATGAAGATATTTTAGAAGCCATGACAAAACCTGAATATCCTTGGGATGCCATGCACCATCGTTAATATTTTCTGCCTAAAAAAACATTTGTTCCCATCAGTGCACAAAATCATGATATTTGCGCTATTGAATCAAAAGATTTCCTCCCACCAGGGAAATTCGATTGGTTAGAAAGCCCCATCCCGACACCTGATGCATTTGAGGAAGGAAACATTTCCAATATTTCACCCACCATCAAGGTGAATATTTCAAGTAAACCTAGAAAATTTGAAGAGATCTCCTTGGGGGCAGCATGTTCTCTGGAAGAAATAACTGCATACACATCCTTGTTCCAAGAATATAGGTATATTTTTGCATGTGATTACTCTAAGATGTCAAGAATCAGTCCCAACATTATGGATCATCACATTGATACGTGGCCTGACGCCCATCCTGTCCAGCAGAAACAACGCAGTTACATCCTTCCAAGGTAGTAACAATCAAATAAGAAATTGATGAACTCCACAAACTTGGGTTCATCTATCCTATTTCTTACATGTCTTAGGTTTCTAACCCTATATCTAGCATGAAAAAATAGGGCACCATCCACATTTGTATTGATTTTAGGGATTTGAACAAAGTGTGTCCCAAAGACAATTACCTGACGCCATTGTTCAACCAAGTCATTGATGCTTGCACCAATCATGAGGCCCTATCCTTCATGGATGGGTTCTCTTGGTACAACCAAATTCAGATTCACCATATGGAACAGTACAAAACCAAATTCACAGTTCCCCAGCAAGGTGTCAGAGTCGACCCTCTCAAATTCCAAGCCATTAAAGAGGTACCTCCTTCAAAAACATTAAAACCATTACAAAGCTTAGAAGGTAAGGCCAATTTATTACAATGTTTTGTCCCCAATTATGCTACTTGTGTGCAAGGTTTCCTGTGACTCCTTCCTCAAGATATCCCCTTCCATTGGGATGATCAAGCTCAAAAATAATTTGATTCTTTAAAATATGCATTATCTCAAGCTCCTTTGATTAGCCCACCTCACAACGACAAAGAATATACCCTATACCTACTAGCATTATAGGTAGACATCATCAGGGTGTTAGTCCAAGATAGACCAGATAACAAGGAGCACGTAATTTATTACATCAACAAGAACTTATCTGGGTCTGCATTGAAGTACAAGCTAGAAGAAAAAACTACCTTAGCCTTAGTACATTCTATGCAAGAGCTTCAGCATTATATCATTCTTTGAACCATTACCATACTAGAAGCCATTAACCCCATCAGGTATCTTCTCACTCGTCGTACAATTAACCACAAGTATGCTTGGTGGATTGTTATCCTACAAGAATTTTATCTACATCTCAATTATCCTAAGAGCAAAGAGGCTCTCATCCTTGCCGATTTCATCACGGATCTCCCAACAGAGACTCGAGGCTTTCTCGTTAATGAGGCTCTTGCCCATGAACATCTATTTTTAGTATCAATGAATGACCCCTAGTACGGTGACATACTCCTCTTTTTATGAACTCAAAATTTCAAACCCCAATTTACCTGTGACGATCGGAGGCACATACACCACCAGGCCCCCCACTACCTCATTTTTGGGGATGTCCTCTATCGAAGAGGCATCAACACCATCCTATGTCGATGCCTCAATCACCGACAAGCTAAGAAAGCCTTAAATTATTTTCATAGAGGGGCTTGCAGTGACCACCTCTCAGGGATGGCCATTGCCCAAAAAATCCTTCATGCTAGTTATTTTTGGCTTACCCTCTTCCACGATTGCATACAATCAGTCAAACAATGTGAGAGATGCTAATGATACACTCATAAGGCACAAGCACCGTCTGCTCCTTTACATCCAGTCATAGTGGCGAGCCTCTTATGCAAGCAGGGCATTGACTTCATGACCTGTAACCCACCATCATCAGGAAACCACAAATAATTTGTGGTTGCTATGGACTATTTCACCAAATGGGCAGAAGAAATGCCCACATATAATAACACCGTAGAAACTGTCGCATAATTTTTCTTCAACCATGTCATAACATGGTTTGGTGTTCCCAAGGAGTTGGTTTCAGACCATGGTAAACATTTCGAGAATGAAATCTTTCAAGGGTTGTCCCAACACCTTGGTTTCTCTCACGATTTTGCAGCACCATACTACCCAAATTCCAACGGACAAGTAGAAGTCTTTAACAATGTCCTCAAAACTATGTTATAGCACATGGTGAACACTCATAAAACCAAATGGGCACCATATGGTGTTCTCATCCATATGGGCATACCGTACAATAGTCAAGGTGTCTACAGGGTATACACCCTTCCAACTAGTATATGGCGTAGAAGCAATACTTCCAATTCAGTGTGAGATCCCCACCTTACAATTGATCATTGAGCTTCTAACTGAAACCAAACCTTTGGAGAAACAATTGGTGGAGATGGAGCTTGTCAATGAATTCCAACGAGAATCCCTCTAGAATAATGAAGCACATAAGAAGAGGGTCAAAGCCTCATTTGATTGCAACATCACCCCTTGTACATTTACCAAGGGGGATTTAGTCCTCTGCTATTATTTTGCCTAAGAAACAGTAGGATCTTGGAAGTTCAGGACCCTGTGGAAGGGACCATACATAATCAAAAATTGCCTCATGTTGACGTTACTAGACCCGCCAACATGTCAGGGGATCTCCCTAGTAAGAAGTCCCAATTAGACCTCAGACCGTTTGGTGTAGGAGTCACAACAGTGGGTCGTATGGTAATGCCTTGACTGTGATTTCACAAAAAGGCAATTAAGATAACTTTGTTGGTAGCAAGGGTGTGACAGCTGCGATGAGCCAAGGAAGGTGCATGAGAGGTTTTAATACACGGGGGTTGAGATGAGTGCACCCCTTGGAAACCTGTGATAGAAAGTAGTTAAGAAGGGAACACATGAGCCAAGATACATCACAACATGGAAGGCAAGTTAGCAAGCAATCCAAAGTGATGGTTAAACCAAAAGCACATTTCAGAAAGATTCGTACATACATACATAGATAGATGTACATGCATGCATAAGAAAATAAATACATATATCATTTAGAGTAAACCAGATATCATAGAATACAATACAGCATATGCATGAAATGTGATGGCTCTTGTTATATTAAGAAGTGTAAGTTCCAGTCATCCAATACATCCATGTCCAACCACTAGTTTTGATAGCGGAACATTACAACCACAACTGTGTTGTGTGTGGAGCATGATTGTTCAGAGGTCTTTGTTTCAGCCGGATGTATAACCCAGGAAGTTTTGTACACCCCTCCACGCGGGGGGGGGTGTGGAGGGGACTTGTCCCCCC
>APFE031059928.1:273096-329319 GCA_000404065.3 Pinus taeda | reverse complement strand
TCTGACGGTAGAACTTATGTTTAGTTTAGGGTTTTTTGCCCTAGAAGGCAACCCCTCTCTTTGTATGAGGGCATTGTATTTGAGGTTGTGAGATAGGTGTGTATTCTGTGTGAGCGAGAAACAGAGAGGTGAGACTGTCAGAGAAGACAGATGATAATACAGCAGATTTGTTGTAGGTTGTGTCTCTTCATTTTGCTGGATAATAGAAAGGAAGGACTGGCTGTTCGAGGTGGACATAGCCCAAACTGGGTGAACCACGTATATCTGTGTCTCTCTTGTTTTGTGCGTTTTCTGTGTTTATATTTCTGCAATATTTTATGTATTCCATTGCTCCGTAATATATAATATTCTAACAAACTGCCTACTCCTCCAAAGAGATGTACTAGCTCTACGCAGTGGAGAAGTGAAGGCTCATTACAATACTATCCAAGCTCTCTCCAAGATAGTATTATCGGAAACTTGGCTGACAAAAATCCCATACAATGAGTTATGAGGGACTATTTATAGCAAAGGGTGGGGTGACCCTTGACATTCCCCTTTGTGACAGTTCAACTACCCTCATGACTCTTCATATACTCTATGACTATTACATCCAATTATCAACACTTGAATTACACTTGACATGACGTTACATGATAATGCACATGTACCCATGTGAGACAAAATGGCTTGAGCAAGCCATGACAGATATCACTTTGACTTAGACAACCATGGAAGTCCAACTCCTCAACATCCTCATGATGATCAACAGTAACATACTGATGCCAAGATCGATAGTCCTTGATGGTGTCCATGTGCTCCAAGGTGACATCTTTATGGAACCTGACTCTTGCCTCCATAGCATCCGAGTACACTACTCGGGCTCCTCTGTCTAACTCGTATGTAAGCATGCACATCATTGTCTTTAATGCAGTTGGACCAATGACATACTTGTGCATGATGTCTACACTAATACGAAAGTCTGGGTTGGTAGCAATGCACATCCACTCATCGAAGTATGAGTCAAGCTCTAGTCAGACCTATGCATTAGTCTTCACCTGGGTGAGAGTCCCAATAGATGGGATTGCATGTGCGTGCACCACAACATCCATACTCTTGAACACATGTGCGTGGGAAGCTTGTATACTTGTGATGAGCTACAGGATCTCTTCATAGTTTTGAATCTGACTTTGGATACGTGCCTTCAGCTCGACCGCACTAACCTTTAGCATCTTAGGCAAGTGAAGTGGGGCTCCCTTCTATCTCATCATTCATGCTTGCATGTAATCAACATCAGAATGCAAGTTCGTTAAGATACGTGCTCTTCTAGCACATCGTTGTTGCCATCTGTTGAGATGAACGACCGCCTTATGCACGATGCCAAACTTGGAGTACAACGCTTGCATAACTGTCTCAAGGGACAATACTTCATCTAGTATTTCCTTCTTCAGTTCAGCTTGAGTGGATGCTGTCACCAACGCTCCTCCTTCCTTGGACATCTGTAGTTCCTTAGCCATTCACCCATTCTCAGCTACCAAAAAGTGAATGCTTGAGCTAGTGGCATCGGCATACACTCTAGTTGCATTAGCCCAAGGATGCTAGAAGTTTTCACACGTTAGACATGATCACTCATTCCTCAACTTGCGTAGGAGATGTATGATCATCTGGACTCGACACTCTACGAGACTGCACAACTCTATGTTGAGACTCGTCGAATGAGATGTTGTGCATCTCTTCTTCCAACTGATCTTCGAGGATCTCAGTGCCTCCTCAGTCACTTGAGACCTGCTCATCATCTCGATGCGGTGAAGAAGGTAAGTCGACCTCTTAGTGGTGAGGCATAAGGTCGATGCCATGTTCCTATTATTATTGCTCCATATTCGTATCCAACTGTTGAAGTGCTTGTTCTATCTCGTGAGCAAAGTCTTGCTCCTACGATGGTTCACCCTCTTTTCCTGATGCCAGTTGTTTTGGTGAATCAACTACATGTACGTGTGTTGTTTCATCTATTTGCACATGTTGTGCCCCCTGCTATACTTGTTGTTTCTGTGCTTCCCTCTCCTGTTTTCGCAATTCTTGTTCCTTCCGGAGTTGCTCCTTTAGCTCATGCAACTCCTTCTCAGCCTCCTCCATTCTGCTTTTCTCCCTCTACCTCTGCGTGATTCGCTTGTCACACTATTTCCTCTTCGCCTCTATATCCATAGCTACTTTCTCTACCAATGGATCTACTTGGAACTTTCAGCTTTGCTCTTCCTCCATGCAATCAACAATATTCCTCTTGCCCTTGTCACGCACTAGTATGCTTGCCTCTGCTGCTACTACTAATAGTGTTGGTTCTCTCCAGGATGCTGCTTCATGTTGCTTCACTAACCACTCCACAACGAAGCCAATTGGTTCATTGATTCTAGAACAGTTGTAACAGTATCTCCATGGGTCCTCCTCCACTCAATGACATGCCCTGTGGATCTTGTTGAACTGTACTCTTGTGTAGGGATCTTTCACAATTCAATGTGGGTCATACATACTATAACTTTGGAGGTCGAATGGATACTTCTTCATCAGTTCTGCCTCAACATCCACTTACGTGAAACTCTGGATCCCATATAACCCAATTCGCAATGGAAGAGCGGGCCAAGGTTCCCTCTTCCAGTGTAGTCTAGTTGTCAATCTTGTTGAGATGTGATATGTTACTTCCTGCACAACGAGTATGTCCAATGCAAACTTTGGTAGAACATGCAAAGGCTTCGCTGCATTGAAAATTCGTATGAAGGTGCTAGACAGTGAGGCATACCAATTAGCAATGTCTATTAGTGCCTACATTGCTTCCTTAGAGATGCAGGGTGGATCCTGTTCGAGTATAATGGGGTGAAAAAATGATTAGACAACTGTGTGATTACTCCTCTAAAGTTGCCTTTGGACGAAAACTTACAATATGTGTTCACAATAGTCTGCGTTGGTGACCATGCCCACTCCAAGCCGGGGAACTCCTGTCGGGCACAGATTGCATCTAAGATGTGGGCAGACATGTAGATTTATGCTTGCATATCTCCAGATGACTATCCAACCTTCGTTACCTATTCCTTCAATTGATGAGCCAAAATGTCGGACCAGTCACATGGTTTACCCTCTCTGGCTAGTTGGTCCAATGCGATCACCCAACTCTGTGGGAAGCTTTTCGTGCTTACTTGGCCACATAATCGACATGCAAATATGACAAAGTATTGATACGCCTTCTGCAATATCTTCATCTTATAGATTTGGTTGGGTTTCATCTTGAATCTGTCCGACTCATTTACCCAGTTCTCCAGAATGTCTCTGGAGTTGGCACTGCTTCTGGGTAAGCTAAAAGTAGTCCTCATGATAGTCACAGGCTTCGACATATGATACACCTCATCATAATCCTATGCCCAGAATGTGGCAAGCTTCATCCCACTGACACTACCCAGAGTCATCATCTCGGGATCAGTGTGCGAGACGATCCAGTGTATCTTGTCCGTGCATGGGAATGTGGGGCATTTGCACGCAATCCAATACAAGCCAGACTTGTGAATGTTCACATACACCTGACGATCTTCGAGGTCCAAAAAAGTGCCTACAAATGCTTCATTGACCTCTTGCCATTTCCGCTTGATGTCCTTGTCTAGAAACAACTTGGTATCTTCATAGATTGGTAAGCATGCAGACACCTTCTCAACTGTTGCTCCAGTTGCACTCTCATTAGTGTCCTTTGATCCTACCCTCTTGGAGGCCATTGATCCCGTACTGCTAAAAGACAGATGAACACCTAAAAGATTTGGAGACAAAGCAACATGCATGGCAAGAAATCTATCAACAAAAACCAAAGCGAATTTGGGCAATGACTTAAAACATACCTGGGGAATGATAGGGAAATATTGCACAATTTCTTCAAGGAGATTGGCTCACTGGCTACCAGAAATCTGCAAAAGCCAGTCTAGGTTGTCTGGGAGGAAAGACTAGCTACTGGATTTGTGCAATGCACAATCCAGTCTAGTTGTTGACTGTTGGGATTGCGCAATGTGCAATTCCAGCTAGCAATGACTCCAGGCTTAGGGACTACATTGCGCAATTTTCTAGGCCAATAGTCACTGTCCATCAGAAATGTGCAAAGTAGTCCTGGAGGACAATGCTTGGGCAAAAATGTGAATTTCTGGAGAGGAAGACAGAGCCTTCCTTCCCCAGATTGTGCAATGTTGTCTAGTGAGGTAGAGTCTGGGCCAAGGCTGCCCAGACCCGTCGATGGGCAGCTGAAATAAAATCTAGAAGTGAATTCATGGCGACACTAAGTCAAAGTAGTAGTGATTGATCGTGCATGCAAACACTAAATGAAAGATTCAGTAAAAATATCATGCATGTGGGTGAAGCGAGTCGCCAAATCGATGACTGTTCGTGCAAAATAGTTTCATGCATGTGACAACAGTGATATAGCAACGAAAACTGAGACGGTTCTAGTACAAGCTATTATGCATGTAAATGACAACAAGAGTTTAAATAAATCAAGAAAACAACACTCACACAAGTGAAAACACAAAAAGCGACAAAAATGCTAAAAAAGACAAGTTGAGACCACTTACTCGTGAATAGTTGTGCTGGATATGTTGAAGAGTCCTGGATGTGTTGTGGGATGTCAGAACTCTAAGATCGATGTGAAAGAATGAGCTCTGATGCATTGAATAAATAAGTTTGAGCTCATGACATGCATGCCACAAATCTAGGAAAAAGCGACACTTGGAGGAAAGTTTCTAAAACAAACTTTGCATGTAACCTTTGGCTGCTAAAAATAGCTCCCTGAATCATGGGATAATTTTTGCATGTTACCTTTTTCTATTCCGTGAAAAATAAATCCATGCATGCAAGTAAATTTTCCTTGGTCCCGGGTGGAACTGGTCAACCCAATTGCTCATGCATGAGGCTGCTCAACTGTTGGGAGAAAATGTGCATTTTTGGATGGGAGTTAGGCTGATTCCCAAGATATTTGTGCAATTTCCGGGTAGAGCAACTGACTGATGCCCAAGATTGTGCAATCCTTGGGCTTAGCAAGCCTGTTGGGAAGGATTACGTAATTTTTTGGGTGAAGCCGAACTGGCATGATTGCATGATTCTGGAGCCTAGCAGGCTGCTAGACGAAATTGCATGATTTCTAGAGGGAAGGCTAGTTTCCCTCCAGAATTGTACAATTTCTTGGGGGAGTTGGTCAACCTGTAGTTGGACCAAGTCCGAGTGATAAGCCTATGAGGGGAATGTATCAAGTTTTGATCAACAGGTTGTCTTTGTGCAAGAAAAACACCGAAGCTTGTGTACTTGACGAAGCAAGACAAGGTGTTGTGAAAGGTTGATAGGGAGGCTCTAAAATGAAGCTAAGGAAAATTTTTGGAGGGTGGTTGTAGTCGCTACAACACTTGGTGACACACTGGTAGAACTCCAGCTCTCTGAATGGACCTTGTTCATGAAAAGAAAGTCTAACGCATCTGAAAGTATTGTTCAGTTCTTAGTTCATCTTGGTTTCACATTAGCCTGATTGTAAGATGTAGCATCTACCAAGCTCTTGGGTGGTTGACACACATTCCAAGCCAAGGCAACACAGTTGTTTCGATTGGGGTTGAGGGGTATATTGGTGCACAAGCAATATAGTTGTTAGAGTCTTAGTTTCATCTCTGGTGTTTCTCCATTGCCAGCAGGCCTAGATAGTACCCTGGCGGAGTCACATAGGAACACAAGCATGGCTCCGCTTCTAGCGAGCCTGGTTAGTACCTCAACGAAGTTACTTGCATCACCTATTTACACAAGAAACCTTTCTCTTATTTCGCCTTATTCATTTTCATTTTGAATTTTTCACTTTTCATTTTTTTTCATTTTCATTTTTTCATAACTGTGCATAACACTTATTAATTTCAGAGGCGGAAGAAGGATCCCGACTTATTTAGAGTAGAAGAGGTTGTTCCAGTAGAGAAGTAATTTATTATACCTCTGACGTGCCTATTAAGGTTTCCCCCCTTACCTTATTCTACTTGACTGAGATGAGAGGGGTTAACCCAAAAACAACCGACTAGAGTACATGACACTAGTTAGTGTGTAAGCGTTGTGCTTTCACCAAGGTTCACTTTGAATAGTACATATTTTCCTTCGACGTATCATGGACTAAAAGTAACAAGATTTTCATACAAAGGCAAGATGATAGATAACCAAGTAGTGATAGTTACATAAGGCCTCTTATACTTTACCCAGCTTGTTTCAAGAGTCATACGTGGTTTCATGCGAAACTAACCTACGAACAAAACAAGAAAACAAATGAACAACAAAGCAAAGCAAGAGCATAAGCAAAAGTGAAAACAAAGCTAGTAAGCAAACAATAAAGAAAATAAACAAACAAATAAAACAAGTAAGCAAACAAGCATGCAAGAAAACCAACTGAAAGAAAACATTATTCCTACTCCTAAACTAACGGTGCATGGGCCTGATCATGTGAAGTGATATTTCCAAAGCGGCCATCGGTGCATTGGTTGACCCATGTTGGTGAAGGCTTGGTCCACGAGCAACCCAGTTGTGTGAACCAGTGAGAAAGAACGATAAAACAATGAAGACAACCACACTTCGTGTTTCAAAGTGCCCACGGGACATAAGTGAGTGCAAGTGTATGAAGAGCAGTCTGTGGACTTACCACAGTGACGTGTGACACTGCGTGCAGCTTTGAAGCATAAGCATACTCTTGACTATGACATGCAAGCAAATGAAAGAAACAAAGACAACTTGCATCATGCATGCGTGCTTGCAATGTAAGATTCCTCCAATGCATGAGCAATAGGATCGTGCAGTTCGAGTGGAGGAAGCATGATCTATGTGTGAGATTGATCATCAATGCATACAAACGAGTGATGAGGAGCCTTGGGTTATTGAACAGTTTCCTAACTGGGAGTGAGACTAACCCCAAGAGAGTGAGGGCCTAACATAACCATCAGCTCGGGTTGAAGTGCCTTGACAACCTTGGGTGTTTCAACTTCATAGTCAGATAGATCATCATAAACCAGTGGCTTCGAAAAATCAATTGTGATAGGATCATGATCGTGATCGAATATAGGGGTAAATGGATCACGACAGCCATGATCAGAAAAATCAACGATTTCATCAGCATCCTCATGATCTGATGAATCAAACAGAGGGGTAGATGAAAAGCGGACAAAATCATCCTTTGTGTTTCTGGAAAAGGCAGATAAAAGATCAAGTGGATTTTCAATGAATAACTTATCCTCTCTGTTTTCGGATGATGGAATGACATCCGGTGTATCCTACTAGTGATCAACAATGGTTTCATCTGTGGATGAAGATGCACATGTGAAATCTTGGATAGCAGGTTCACCAAAGATGTTAGGAAGAAAACAGAGGAGGCTCGGACGAAAGGGAATCATCCTTCGCTAAGTGTTGATGCTCAAACTCCCACTCATATTCTTCATGAATGATATCACATGTTGGTTGTGCAACACCAACTCCATCAATGGCTTGTTCCTTGTTCACAACAAGTGTAGAGTCCAAAATGGAAGAACACAAGATAGTATCATCTGGAGGAACAACTGAGTGTGAACACGAAGGTTGCTGAAAAAAATGCATATGACAACTCAATGGGCTCACAACTGAATCTATGAGAAAATTAAGTGAAGTGATGTTGGGAGGATGTGACAATTGAACAGGTGTGTGAGCATCATCCTCAATATCACTCTGTAGTGGTGGAGCTGATTGATGAGAGGATGGTGGGAAGTCACTTGTGATAGTGACCGCATTCATCTGTGATTACGGAACTCCATCACTGAAGAATGCTAACGAGGCTTGATTTCAAACTTCTTCTTGGGATGAGCAGATTTATTAACACAATATTCAAATCGGTCCCAAAGATAGAAAAATTTCATCTGGCTATTCAGAGCTTGAAACTACAAGTCACGGAAGTGCTCCCAAAAATCCATAGTCGATTCATGCAGAGTCTTCTGTTGTTGTAACAATTTTTTGTCAAGATGGTCTGGATCAAAATGATGGAAAGTGTCTTCAATGAGATCACATAAATTCTCAAGTGAGTGAAAGCTATCAGTTGGTAGGCTACATAGCCATTGAAGTGGAGATTCACGAAGTGTGTATGCAAGCAACAAGCAAGCCTGTTCGTCAGAACACCCATCTTCCTCATGAAGCATGGAAAGAAAGTCATGTAAGAACTCAGACCCGATCAGTTCGCTTTCACCATCATACATGTAAGTCGACAAGAGATCAAAGAACTCCCTTATGATGGTGACATCTTCATAATTCGAAAGACAACGTGGAGGGAGAAGAGTGCAAGAATCCATGATAGATATGCAAAGGTTCAAACTAGGATGAGAGAATACAGCTTGTCATTTGGCCCTCCTTCTAGTGCCAGAAATTTTGATGGTGCTGGACCCACCAACATGTCAAGGGATCCCCCCATTAAGAAGTCCCAATTAGACTTTAGACCGTTTGGTGTAGGATTCCCACCAGTGGGTCATATGGTAATGCCTTGACTGCGATTTTGCATAGATGCAAGTAAGATAACTTAGTTGGTAGCAAGGGTGTAACAGATGCGGTGAGCCAAGGAAGGTGCATGAGAGGTTCTAACACACGAGGGTTGAGATGAGTGCGCCCCTTGGAAACCTGTGATAGCACGCAGTTAAGAAGGGAACACACAAGCCAAGATACATCACAACATGTAAGGCAAGTTAGCAAGCAATCCAAAGAGATGGTTAAACCAACATCACATTTCAAAAAGATTCATACATACATACACAGATAGCTATACATGCATGCGTAATCAAACCAATAAATATATCATTTAGAGTAAACTAGATAGCATAGAATACAATACAGCATATGCATGAAACGTGCTAGCTCTTGTTATATTAAGACGTGTAAGTTCCATTCATACAATACATCCATGCCCAACCACTAGTTCCGATAGCGGAACATTATAGCCACAACCACTAGGTCCTCCAAAGAGATGTACCAGCTCTGCGTAGTGGAGAAGCCAAGGTGTTCAATCAATTTAATGTCTTAAATTGCTAACATAAATTATCGACTGGGGTTAGTAAACTAATGAAGTGTGGTGCACAATATGTTCTTAGTTAACCTTGTTTCTTACTTCGTTGAGTATGTTTTTATGTTGTTTTGGAGTTTTGTTTCTTATGCCTAAGGAAATTAATCTAAGAAATGAAAATTATGCTTCTAGATGAAATCTTTAAATGTTAATGGACAAAATCTAATGAATTTAAATTAAAGAAAACATGATCTAGGAAAGCATAAAGAAAGCATGTAAAAGAAAACATATAAAAACTTGCAATGACTATGTAATCTAATGTTTTTAAGCAATCAATTTCAGAAGGGTTACCTTCTTGAAATATTGAACATGATATGACACAATAGATAAGAAATTTAATCTAAAAAGCATGATAAAAGCATGAGAGAGGAAACTAAATCATTGTCTATTCTAAATGCCTCAAGCAATCAATTTTGGAAGAACTACCTTCTTGAAATGCTTTACATAAGATTAAACAGTGAATGTAAAATTTAATCCTAAGAAAGCAAATTTTGTAAAAACATGTAAAGGAAAACTAAGATCATTGTATGCTCCAATGCTTCAAACACGATCCAATTTTCGAAAAGAGAAAATTATTTTCTTGAGATGCTTTGATTAGCATAAGATTACACAGTAATTAAGAAAGTAATAAATCTTAGTCTATGAAAGAAAATAAATCTTAATCTATGAAAACAAATAAATCTCACACATTGTAGATGGCCAATCCCAAAGTATGAGGATGGAAAATTGAGAAGCTCCAAATGCAAGCCTTCTTCTTTATTCAAAACATGAGAAATTCCCCATCTTTACACATAAAAATGATAGGAGAAAACTTCCCTTATTTATACAAAAAGATGAGAAGTTATATTATTAATGAGAGTCCATGAATCTCTTCCTATATCTCTAGAGTTACAATCAAAATAGGAAATGATAAGACACATGTCTTCTTAGAGTTTCAATACAAAGAAGAAATAAGACATATAGTTATGATCTCATGAACTTCTCCACTCAAATCCGAATTTGGTTTTAGGAGGCCACATAAGGGTCTTTCAGAAGCTTCCTTTTGACCTACACATGTCAACAATCTCATCCCACTTGTTAGGTATAAGCATATGCACATTGTTTTATAATTTTAAACTATAAATTCATTTAAAAATGCCAAGAATTAATAAAGTTTGGAAAAACATAAATGTGACCCAATAATGATAATGGTAAATTAAATGTAATGAAATAGAGGTAAATGTAATGAAATAGAGGTGGAGTGAAGGTGACAATATAGAAATATAATTGAAAATGTAATGGAAGTGAATGACAATTTCAAGGCCCAACATACCCCCAACTGAAACTATTGGATGTCCTCATGCAATCTATTACATTAATTCTTTTTATCCTTGAGCTTTGGATTAACTTTTCATGATATCATTTGATAACTTCATACTTCTGCAAAGTCTTTTAATTGAATTGCAACATGGTTGGTTCTTGTGTTACAACCATATTTTGTTGTTGCATTCATTTTTTATCTTTGAACTTTGCATAATGATAGTTTGATTATTGTTGCATAGTATATCTTTATTGGATTGTATGATAGTTGGTTCTTGTGTGACAACCATGATTGTGTTTGTAGCCAATTATCTTTTCAATACTTTTGAAAAACCTTTGTATGCTCATAACAGTAATGTAATAGTTAATATCTTTTGAAAGTATTTGGGATTTTGAATGTGATATGAATACGACAAAATATGAATATGAATGTATTCCCCCCCAACTGATGATATTGGTAATTTTATGAGATGAGGAAGAGAAATGTTTTTTTCCAAAAATTATCATTCTAGCTTTTTAAGGAATTTTATGGTAAAAAGTTAGAAAATGACATACAATAACTTACCCTTTGGAAATGGATGATTTACATGTGTGGTGGCTGCAAACTTTTGATCATAATCTTCTTCAAGTGGTTGGACAAGAGAGTCAAGATGACACTTTATTGCTTTTATTAAAACTTGTTGAATCTGCCGTGGAATAATGTTGATTCTACTACTTTCATCTGATTCTGTAGCTACCATCTGATTCTGCAGCTGCCATATGGTTATGTAGTTGTGTATCTTCTACATTTGCTCCAAAATGCTGAAAATAATAGTCTTCATGTCTTCAAAACTCATTGGCACAATTCCTGTTATGTGAATAGATGTTCTGATGTCGAACATAGCAGGAGATTGCTGACTTAGTGGCCATTAATGGATGCCACTAGTCAACACGAGAACTCTCACCATTGATGAAAATGAGAGTTAAGATGCTCAAACACATCTTGCTAAGTACGAATAATTTTATTGTTGCAAGTACCTAGAAGATCTAATGAACAAGGGACATTGATGTATTCCCATTGTTCATTGGCATGAGGACTTGCCATTAAGGCATGCAAGCCTCAAGGTGTTTTTGCAAGGATTTTATACTCAAAGGACTATGGAATCAATCATTTGCATTGAAGTAGATTTTATTTGCGAAATGAAAAGGATAGGAAAAGGAAAATGAAAATGGAATATGACAATGGAAAATAATAATGACAATGAGAAATAAGCATGAAAGTAAGCTTCTTTCTTTTATTTGTGGAGTAGACGGAAAGTGTATGTAAATGAAGGAAAATGAACAGCTAATTCTTGCTGGGAAAAATAATTGTGGCTTGTTTTGAATTGCTTGGTTGGATTTATAATTCAAAAAGGGAGGAAAGATAATGATCTTGATGGATATGGATATGGACTTGTTCTTATGTTTCTCATGAAATCGGTCCTTTGAAGACCAATTGTGCACTCAATTAGTTTTCTTCAAGGATAATTCGATCATCCCAAACCTGGAAAAAAACGTGACACAAAGAACATAAGTGTGTTAAAAAAGAAATAGCTAATTTCTTTCTGATTCTTATGCAAAATTTGAATGTCAAATGAAACAAATTAAGGAAAATCAAGTGTTATATTCGGTCCAATTCATGATATCTATAACAATCCATTTTTAAGAAATAACCATGTAAAATAAATCAACTCCCTGTTGTCAGATGACGTCATGCACTGTGCTAAGTAAAACGATTGGCATAACAAAGATTTTTTGTGTCCTGCAAGTTAAAACTTCATAGAAAAATACACAGAAACAATATTAATGCCAAATGTTCAGAAATCATCTAAATAATTTTCCAATTGTTCTGCGAGCCATTATTGAATTGTCATTGATGCTGCAAAAATAACATACTGTCAAAAATATTTGAAGCGGCAAAAATATGAAAAAGTACTTGTATAAAAAAAAATATTTCAACCAAATTTTGCAAGTATTTTTCGCTTTATAAATTGCTTTAATAAATTGAATGCATATGTATTAATCATTGCAATATATATATATATATATATATATATATATATTTCACAAACAAAATGATTTCTTTCATTCAATTTCTGAAAAATTATTGCTGCTAAGTGAAGCTTTTCATGCACCATCTCTGAGTTACTTATTTAACCGATGCCTCCAAAATATAAAGTGCTTATACAAAAAATTTCAAAATCTCCCTAAAGGCATCCAATACATACCTCATATCTTGTTCCAAGAACCAAAACAATGGAAATCTAAATTAACAGGTCACATCATCATTTGCTATCTAAGGACCTTGTTTGGACATCTTTCAACCCAAAGAATTTCATCTTCCATACTGAATGCACAGGATGAAATAGCCCACGCTCACATATGGCGTGAAAGACTCAAAAACGTTTGCCAACTCATGACTTCGTTTCATTACTTCAGAAGTAGGGACCTTTCTCATTCTAGCAGCTGGCATTCCTGGCCTTGGATAAAACTGTGAAATGTGAACATGCAGAAACTTGTATTCTTTGATCAGATTAATAGTGGCCTCGAAATTATCTTCCTTTGTTTCACCTAGAAATCCACATATCAGATCAGTCACTATCTGCATGTCCGGCACAAGTCGCATTAATGTATCAACCAAAAATCTGAATTCACTGATTGTGTATTCACGCTTCATAGCATTCAAAACAGAATCACTTCCTCACTGCACTGGCATGTGAAGAAATGAATATACACATGGGTGCAACATTAAGTTAGCAATTTCTTCCCAGTGTTCAAGGATGTAAGGAGGGTAAATCTTTTGAAATTTTGTAGAAGAGTAAGAGTCATTGTTTGATTAGAAGTCTTAGTGAATTAAATGTGTTATTGCTGGAAAAACCTCATGCATAAATAAAAAGAATCCGTTTTCCTCACGTAGTTTGGAAACTAAGGGTCCGAAGAACTATAAAATTCACTCAAACGGTTGTGAAATTTGGAAAACCATTTTTGGGTTACCCAACTCATGCTATTCTCGAAAAAACCCATGTCTTGGATTTTTCTAATTTGCCTAGGTTTGCTTAGAATTTTCATTTTAAAATCGTTTGTTTATGATGCTGTGTTTTCTAGGATGCTTCGACCACAAAAATCAATTGTTGTCATTGGCTTTCTTTTATTTGTGGGTTTGCTGTTGGTTATGCCTATTGGTTCATGAGCGTCTTGGGAAATTCTTGCAGAAATGCAATGAGCAGCTACAACTTCTCTCAAACTGCGTGTAGACGGGCTGCTGCATCATCTACTTCTGCCATGATTTTTTCCCTCTGTTCTGTGTCGCCTCTCCAATTAGTTTCAATGGCCTTTTCAGCCTCCCTTCATCATCATTGTATTCGTTTATGCATTTCTTCCCTTAGCCTTTCAATAGTTTATGAACGATTAATTTTTATTTTTTTATGCTTTGCTTTTATTCTTTGTGATTTGTTTTGTTCTATGCGTTTTATTTGTTTTTGTTTAATTATTTTATATGTTTTGTTTTTAATTGTTTTATTTTTGTCTGGTGTTTTTTTTTTAATGTTTTGTGTGCTTTTATAAAAAAAAAATGACTGTTTATTTATTTACTTTTTTTTCTTTCAGTTTATTTTTAAAAATAAGAAATAAAGTATTTAGTTTAGAAATTTTGAGACAAATTTATTTGGAAATTGGAGAATAAATTTCTAGATTGAATAGTGAATTCAGATCTCTTAGCCATTTTTTTTAAGATCTATGAATTTTATTGTAAAATTTTATTTCATGGCTAACTTATTCAATTTTCCTTTCTGATCTTCCAGGTCGCAACAAGGTGCAAGAAGAGAGCATACTTGAGAAATTATTAATATTTCTTTTTTAGATGTAAAAAAAAAGGTTTCCTAATTACACTTCCCTAGCAACGACGCCAAAATGTTCAGTCAATTTAATGTCTTAAATTGCCAATATAAATTATCAACCAAGGTTAGTAAAGTGATGAAGTGTGGTGCACAATATGTGCTTAGTTAACCTTGTTTCTTACTTCGTTGGGTATGTTCTTATGTTGTTTTGGGGTTTCGTTTATTATGCCTAAGGAAACTAATCTAAGAAATGAAAGTTATGCTTTTAAATGAAATATTTAAATGTTAATGGACAAAATCTAATGAATTTAAATGAAATAAAACATTATCTAGGAAAGCATAAAGAAAACATGTAAAAGAAAACATATAAAAACTTGCAATGACTGTGAAACCTAATGTTTTTAAGCAATCAATTTCGGAAGGGTTGCCTTCTTGAAATGCTGAATATGAGATGACACAATAGATAAGAAATTTAATCTAAAAAGCATGATAAAAACATGAGAGAGGAAACTAAATCATTGTCTGTTCTAAATGCCTCAAGTAATCAATTTTGGAAGAACTACCTTCTTGGAATGCTCTACATAAGATTAAACAGTGAATGTAAAGTTTAATCCTAAGAAGGCATTTGTAAAAACATGTAAATGAAAACTAAGATCATTGTATGCTCCAATGCTTCAAACACAATACAATTTTGGAAAAGAGAAAATTCTTTTCTTAAGATGCTTTGAAGCATAAGATTACACAGTAATTAAGAAAGTAATAAATCTTAATCTATGAAAGAAAATAAATCTTAATCTATGAAAACAAATAAATCTCACACATTGTAGATGGCCAATCCAAAAGTATGAAGATGGAAAGTTGAGAAGCTCCAAATGCAATTCCCCAACTTTACACATGAAAATGATAGGAGAAAATTTCCCCTATTTATACAAAAAGATGAGAAGCTATCTCATTAATGAGAGTCCATGAATCTCTTCCTATATCTCTAGAGTTACAATCAAAATAGGAAATGATAAGACATGTCTTCTTAGAGTTTCAACACAAATAGGAAATGAGATACATATCCTTATGATCCCATGATCTTCTCCACTCAAATTTGAATATGGTTTTTGGAGGCCACATAAGGGCCTTTTAGAAGCTTTCTTTTGACCTACACATGTTAACAATCTCATCCCACTTGTTAGGTATAAGCATATACAAATTATTTTCTAATTTTAAACTATAAATTCATTTAAAAATGCTAAGAATTAATAAAGTTTGGAAAAACATAAATGTGACCCAATAATGATAATGGTAAGGTAAATGTAATGAAATGGAGGTAATGTAATGAAATATAGGTGGAGTGAAGGTGACAATATAGAAATATAAGTGAAAATATAATGGAAGTGAATGACAATTTCAAGGCCCAACACAAAGCTCATTACAATACTATCCATGATCTCTCCAAGATAGTTTTATCAGAAGCTTGGCTAACTAAAAGCCCATACAATGAGTTATGAGGGACTATATATAGCAAAGGGTGGGGTGACCCTTGACATTCCTCTTTATGACAGTTCAACTACCGTCATGACTCTTCATCTACTCTATGACTGTTACCAAGGAAAATTTTAAGGATGGAAATTTTTCTTGAAGTTTAGAAACATTGGCGAATCTCATTAATCCCTAATATGAAAACTATAAAATGTTTATTGATATATTTGTAAAATTATTCAAATTTGTAATGATTTTATATATAGTCTCTATATAATGTTGGCGATTTTAAAGGTAAAATAATTTTATATTCTAAAATTTGGGCGAATCGCCTTTTATAAAAATTGAAAATTAGCGAATCTTTTTGTGGAAAAATCATGGAAAATTAGCCCACTGGGCGAACATTAGCCCCTAAAATTTTCCATGACTGTTACATCCAACTATCGACACTTGACTTACACTAGACATGACATTACGTTACAATGCACATGTACCCATGTGAGACAAAATGGCTTGAGAAAGCCATGCTAGACATCACTTTGACTTAGACAACCATGGAAGTCCAACTCCTCAACAACCTCGCGATGATAAACAGTAACATACTGATGCCAAGATTGATAGTCCTTAATGGTGTCCGTGTGCTCCAAGGTGACATCTTTTTAGAACCTGACTCTACCTCCATAGAATCTGGGTACATTTCTCAGGCTCCTCTCTCCAACTCGTTTGTAAGCATGCACATCATTGTCTTCAATGCAGCTGGACCAACAACATACTTGTGCATGATGTATGCATTGATGGGCAATTTTGGGCTGGTAGAAATGCGCATCAACTTGTCGAAGTACGAGTCAAGCTCTAGTTAGACCTATGCCTTTGTCTTCACCTGGATGAGATTCCCAATATATGGGATCACATGTATGCGCACCACAACATCCATACTCTTGAACACACATGCATGGGAAGTCTGTATACTAGTGATGAGCTGTGGGAGCTCTTCATAGTTACGGATCTGACTCCGAAAACATGCCCTCAGCTCGACCGCACTGGCCTTCATCATCCTAGGCAAGAGAGGCGGGGCTCCCTTGTATCTCATCATTCATGCTTGCATGTAATCAACAACAGCACGCAAGTTCATAAAGATACGTGCTTTTCTAACACATTATTGTTGCCATCCGTTGAGATGGACGATTGCCTTATGCACGGTGCCAAACTTGGAGTACAATGTTCGCATAACTGTGTCAAGGGAGAATACTTCATCTAGTATTGCCTTCTTCAATGCAGCTTGGGCAGACACTGTCGCCAGCTGTCCTCCTTGTTTGGTTGTCTGTAGTTCCTTATCCATTCACTCATTATTAGCTATGAGAAAACGAACACTTGAGCTAGTGGCTTCGGCATACACTCTAGTTGCATCAGCCAAGGCTATTGGACGTTTGTGCATGTCAGACACAATCACTCATTCCTCAACTTGCGTAGGAGATGTATGATCATCTAGAGTCGATACTCTATGAGACTGCACAACTCTATGTTGAGAGTTGTTGAATGAGATGTTGTGCATCTCTTCTTCCAGCTGATCTACGAGGATCTCAGTGTCTCCTCGGTCACTTGAGACTTTCTTATCATCTGGATGCAGTGAAGTAGGTAAGTTGACCTCTTGATGGTGAGGCATAAGGTCGATGTCCGGTTCCAATTCCCGTTGCTCCATATCCGTATCCAACTGTTGAAGTGCTTGTTCTATCTCATGAGCGGAGCCCTGCTCCTGTGATGGTTCACGTTGTTTACTTGACACCAACTGTTCTAATGAATCCACTACCTGTACGGGCATTGTTTCATTTGTTTGCACATGTTGTGTCCCCTAGTGTACCTATTGTTGTTGTGCTTCCCTCTCATGTTTTCACAGCTCTTGTTCTTTCTGGAGTTTCTCCTTCAGCTCATGCAACTCCTTCTCTTCTTCCTCCATTCTTCTTTTCTCCCACTTCCTTCGCGCAATTCACTTGTTGTGTTGTTTCCTCTTCGCCTCTATAGCCACAACTACTTTCTCTACTAATGGAAATGCTCAAACTTGTAGCTTTTGTCTTCCTCCATGTGATCAAAAATATTCCTCTTTCCCTTGTCGCACACTGGTATGCTTGCCTCTGCTGCTACTGTTGTTGGTGTTGGTTCTCTTTGCGATGCTGCTTCATGTTTCTTCGCTAACCACTCCATAGTGAAGCCGACCGGTTCATTGAGTCTAAAGGAGTTGCAATAGTATCTCCATGGGTCCTCCTCCGCCCAATGACATGCCCCATGGATCCAATTGAACTGTACTCTCATGCAATGATATTTCACAATGCAATGTGGATCACATGGATTATCACTTTGGAGGTCAAATGGATACTTATTCATTAGTTCTGCCTCGACATCCGCTTGCTTGAAACTCTGGATATCATATAACCCATTCCGCAATAGAAGAGCGGGCCAAGGTGTCTTCTTCTTCTAGTGCAGTCTAGCTGTCAATGTTGCCGAGATGTGATATGCTACTTCCTACATGACGAGTATGTCCAAGGAAAACTTCGGTAGAACATGTGGAGGCTTCTCCACACTGAAAAATCATATGAAGGTGCTAGACGGTGAGGCATACCAATCAACAATGTCTATTAGTGCCTCCATTTCTTCCTTCGACATGCAGTGTGGATCCTGTTCGAATATCATCTTATAGACTAAGGTGACAAAATGATCGGACAACCGTGTGATTACTCCTCTAAAGCTGCATTCAGACAACAACTTACAATATGTGTTCACAATAGTCTTCGCTAGTGACCATGCCCACTCCAAGCCTAGGAACACATGTCGAGCACAGATTACATATAAGATGTAGGTGGCCATGCAAATTTCTTCTTACATACCTCTAGGTGACTGTCGAGCCTTCGTTACTTGTTCCTTTACCTGATGAGCCAAATGCAGACTAGTTACATGGTTTACCCTCTCTGGCCAGTTGGTCCAGCACGATCACCCAACTCTGTCTGAAGGTTTTCGTGCTTTCTTGGCCACATAGTCAACATGCAAATATGACCAAGTATTGATAAATATTCCGTGGTATCTTCGTCTTATAAATCTAGTTGGGTGTCATCCTGAATCTAGCTAGCTCCTTTACCTAGTTCTTCAGAATGTCTATGGAGTTGGCACTACTTCTAGGTAAGCTAAAAGGAGTCTCCATGATAGTCATGGGCTTCGACATCTGATACATCTCATCATAATCCTGTGCCTAGAAGGTGGCAAGCTTTGTCCCGATGACACTGTTCAGAGTCATCGTCTTGGGATCAGTGTGTGAGACGATTCAGCGTATCATGTGCGTGCATGGGAACAAGGGGCATCTGCATGCAATCGGGTACAAGCTGGACTTTGGAATGTTCACATACACATGAAGGTCTTTGAGTTCTTCTACAAAAGTGCCTACAAATTCTTCCTTGACCTCTTGCCATTTCAGCTTGATGTCCTTGTCTAGAAACAACTTGGTATCTTCATACATTGGTAGACATGCGGACACCTGCTCAACTACTACTCCAGTTGCACTCCCATCAGTGTCCTTTGATTTTTCTCTTTTAGAGGCCATTGATCCTGTACTGCTAATAGGCAAATGAAGACATCAAAGATCTAGAGACAAAGAAACATGCATGGAAAGAAATCTGTCAGCAAAAACCAAAGCAAATTCAGGGAATGACTTAACACATACCTGGGGAATGTTAGGTAAATATTGTGCAATTGTTTCTAGAAGACTAGTTGACTGGATACCAGAACTACGCAAAAGGCATTCTAGCCTTTCTAGGAGGCTAGAATGCCTATTGGATTTGTGTAATGCACAATCCAGGCTGGCTACTGACTGTTGGGATTGTGCAATGCATAATTCCAGTTGGCAATGACTGCAGGCTCAAGGACTACATTGTGCAATTTTCTGGGCCAGCAATCATTATCCCTCAGAAATGCACAAAGCAATCCTGGAGGACAGTTCCTGGGCAAAAATTCACATTTCTAGAGGGGAAGACAGAGCCTTCGTTCCCCAGATTGTGCAATGTTGTCTGGTGAGGCAGAGTCTGGGCCAAGGCTGCCCAGACCCATCGACGCGAAACTAAAAGCAAATCTAAAAGTGAATGCATGGTGAAACTAAGTGAAAGTAGGAGTGATTGATCATGCATGCAAACATTGAATGAAAGATTCAACAAAAAGATCAACATGCATGTGGGTGAAGCGATTTACGAATCGACAACCATTCGTGTAAAACAGTTTCATGCATGCGACAACAGTGAGATAGCAACGAAAATTGAAACAATGTTAGTAAAAGCTAGTATGCATGTAAACAACAACAAGGGTTCAAATAAATCAAGCAAACAACACTCACACAAGCAAAAACACAAAAAGTGACAGAAATGATGAAAAAGACAAGTTGAGACCACCTACCCATGAATAGTTGAGCCAGATGTGTCGAAGAGTCCTCGATGTGTTGTGGGATGTGAGAGCTCCAAGATCAATGTGAAATAATGAGCTCTGATGTGTCGAATAAATAAGTTTGAGCTCATGACGGGCATGCCACAAATCTAGGAAAAAGTGACACTTGGAGGAAAGTTTCTAAAACGAACTTTTCATGTAACCTCCAACTACCAAAAATAGCTCCCTGAATCATGGGATACTTTTTTCATGACGCGTTTTTCTATTTCGGGAAAAAGCAAGCCATGCATGCAAGTCAAGTTTCCTTGGTCCCCGGTGGAGCTAGTCAACCCAACTGCTTATGCATGAGGCTGCTCAATTGCTGGGAGAAAATGCGCATTTATGGATGGGAACTGGGATGGATGCCTAGGATATTTCCACAATTTCTGGGCAGAGCAGCTGATTGTTGCCCAAGATTGTGCAATTACTGGGCTGAGCAGACCTACTAGGAAGGATTGCATAGTTTTCTGGGTGAAGCCTGACTGGTAAGATTGCGCAATTCTAGAGCCTAGCAGGCTACTAGACAGAATTGCGCAATTTCTGGAAGGAAGGTTGGTTTCCCTCTAGAATTGCACAATTTCTTGGGGGATATTCTTAGCCTGTAGCAAGACCAAGTTTGGGTGATTAGCCTATGAGGGGAATGTATCAAGTTTTGATCAACATGCTATCTTTGTGCAAGAAAAAACACAGAAGCTTGTGTACTTGATGAAGCAAGACAAGGTGTTGCGAAAGGTTGGTAGGGAGGCTCCAAAACAAAGCTAAGGAAAATTTTTGGAGGGTGGTTGTAGCTGCTACAACACCTCCTCAAGGGGGCATACATCTTGTCAGAGCCAGATGGGACTTTCCTAAAAAATCTCGTTAATGGTCTCTAACTCAAAAAAAATTCACCCATAAAATGATAGAATGTACATGTAAGCACCATGACTTATTTTATATGATTATCACCTCATCATGTATTCACTCTAAACATAAATTTCATCATGTGTCATAGATGGATCACCCACCAACCTATCACAACAAATTTTCTGACGATGCATCTCGATGGTAAAAAACCTCGCTGCTGCAACCTGGGCCATATACTCTCCTAACTAGACACCTCGTCTCGCTAATGGACTTTGTATTAGGTCAACCACCAACAATTAAGCCGAATACAGTGCTGTCATAGGTATCTTGGCCGATGCCCACCACCTAGGTATCCATCCCCTACATGTATTCCTTGTTTCCCAGCTATTTGTATCACAGTTGAACAAGACCTTTCAGGTCCATGATGCACGCATTTTTCGTAAGTATCTGCATGCAGAAAGGTTAGCTCAACATTTTTATCTTATCACATTTACACATATACAAAGGGATCAAAATCATACAGTTGATTACATTACTAATCAAATCCTAGACTGGCATGCATCACATATATATAACCATCAAGATACATAAACCATGAGCATAAAATATATCTCAAAAAAAATATAGACATACATAAAAGAAAAAGTATAGATGCAGGTGCCATATCATGAGAGCCACCAAAAAATCATCTCATATATACATATCAAAAAATATATATGAGTACAAAAATAGCCATACAGTGCACTGGCCTATGACCAGGATAGATAACTCAAAAAAATACATGGGAGCATCCTCATAATGGGTGCTTTCCATACTACATATATAGTCTCATCAGAAAACCTAGACACTACCACAAGGATGAAGAATGTAAACTTGATGATAGAGCATCTGAACACCTTCAACATTATGGTAAGTTATATTTTATATTTTGATATTACAATTTCAAATGAGAATAAGTGTATTAGTTTCTTATGTTAGCTATTTCCACAAGTAGTAATTCAACTATAAGATTTGATGAAATAATCTTATCCTTGTTATTAAAGGAGATGAGATGGAAAAACATGGAAATCTGGAATGAAGATGCCTTTTTCATGAGAGGAACATTCTTGGAATAGAAATAAAAATGAGCCCTTAAGTGGGATAGCTAAATCTAGAGGAAGATATAAATCTTTGAGAAATTTTATGAAGGTATGTTGTAGATGTGCAAAAGAAGGGCATTATAAGAAAGATTGTAGATCCAAAATTGTCGAGAAAGGGAAGGGATATAAAAATTCCCCTTCTCTAGAATTAAAAACTTTATCAAATGAAGGAGGGGATGTGTACTTGGATTCTTCAAGTACACATGTAGATCATGAGGCATTGTTGGTTGACACAAGTGTGTTCTTTCATATGACACCTCATAGGGAGTTTTTTTGCGAGTATTCAAGATATGATGGAGGTGATGTCTTACTAGGAGATGACTCAAAAACCAAAATCATAGGATGAATAAAATTCAAGTTCAAGCTCATCGGCGGAAATGTTAGAATACTCCCTAGTGTTCTGCACATTTTATAATTGGTTAAAATTTTGATTTTTGTAAGCTTGATTAGTGATGCGAGTGTAAAGAAAGTGTTTGAAAAGGATATTTGGATGATGTTTTGAGGAGAAATGGTATTGCTATGGAGATTTTGGATTAAAATTATGTATAATTTCTCAGGAAGAATTGTTAGTTATGTGTGCAACAATTTAACTAATCCAAAGAGTGGAGTAGAAGAAGTAAAAAGCCACAACCTCTAGAGAAAATATTACGTTGTGGTATCAGAGAGTGTGATATATCAAAGAGAAGGGTCTTCATGTACTACATGGTAATGGTATGATAGAAGGGATGTATAATTCCTCTCTAGATTTTAATTTCTATGAATATTGTTTATATGGGAATCATAATTGGATAACATTTTCCTCTAGTTTTACAAGGTCAGAGAGAATACTATAGTTGGTGCATAGTGATGTTTTTAGACTTATGTTAGTTCTATCACTGGGAAAATATGTGTAGTATTTCTCATTTATAGATGACATATTGAGGAATACATGGACTTATTTCCTTAAGAATAAATGTGAAGTCTTTAAAAAATTCAAAGACTGTAAGGCCCTTGTGTAAACTTAAACAAATAAGAAAAATAAGGTGTTGAGGATATATAATGGTTGATAATTCTACATGAATGAATTGAAAGAAATCTTTAAGAAGCGTGGTATAATGAGGAATAAGATTAACCCATACACACCTCAATAGAATGTAGATGTAGAAAGAATGAACAAGACATTGATGGAGAAAACAAAGAGCATGATCATTGGTGCTAGGGTAGGGTAGGAATTCTAGGCATAGATAGTGGATACGACATGTTACCTAGTAAATAGATCACCCTCATTAATCTTGGATCATGAGGCTTCACATGAGATATGGACTTTTAATAAATCTTCTCTTAAATGTTTCAAGGTATTTGGGTGTGATTCTTATGTACATGCTCCAAATTAGGAGAATATGAGTAAGATAGATAATAAAGTTGAAAAGTGTATGTTTATTGGATATAAATATGCTCTAAAATGTTATAATCATTTGAACCCAGAAACAAAGTAAGTAGTGTACAATAAATATGTAGTATCTAGAGAAGTCAATAATGTTGTGAAACAGTAAGTCCTACCAAGAGAGAAATAACTAGAAAAAATAGAGTTGAAAATGAAGGATGATGAATCGAACTCTACAAAAGAATAATATTCAAAATAAGGAGAACTATGTGCTTCATTATTGAGGAGAACAATTCATGGAAAAGAAAGTCAAAATGGTATGCCCCGCCTTATTTTCATTCAAATTTTGCTTTTTTTATTATTGATGATGATGCTAGAAATGTTAGGGAGGAAAGGGATTCATAGGATGGGAAAATTTGGAAAAAGTCCATGGTTGAAGAAATGGCATCTTTGGACACTAAAAGGAAAATACCTTCTAGCAAAGGTCATAATAGAGGATTTTAGTATTATAAAATTGGAAAAAAATTGTCAAAAAAAACCTTCGCTAAAACATTAATTTATGGTAAGAGATGTTTTAGCAAAGATTATAATAGAACTTAATAACAATTGAAGAAAAATTGGGTGGTCAGAGGTTTTAGCTGATGTCTTTTGGCAGTGCACTTCATGGAAAAGTAGCACTAGTTCACTAAATATATAAAAGTATTAGGGTGGTATACGTAACTAAAAACACTGAGGTGTTGAATGCAAAGAACATCAGTGCCTGAAATGTATACCAACCCAATGCATATATATATTAAAAAAACACCCTGGGGCATTCTTTTCAGGAACGACACTAGAGCAGACAAAAAAGTATTTTAGACCCAGCCCTTTTATTTAAACTCATAGCTCTGATGTGTATGATTTGTATAAAAGCACCAGTGTGCTACTAATATAAAAGAAGTAGTGCTATTAATTTGAATAATGCACCGGGGCTAGAAATAATATTTTTTTTATCAATAAGGCGTTAGTTCTATGAAAGAACTAGTGCTTTAAGAATTACAATGCACAGGGGAGTTAAATGCAAATAATATCGGTGCTTGAATAATATAATGCCTAGGTGTTGTCATTTTCATAAAAGGAACCAGCCATGCAAGAATCTTGTCATAACAATAATTTTAGATAAAATAACACACTGATGCGTGTTTATGTTATAGATGCACCGATTCTCTGTATGAGATTTTCTCTTTTTTAGAAACATTGACCTGTCATAGTGCAATTATTGTGATTTTTTAAATCTGTTATTCATCGAAAAAT
Organism: Pinus taeda; assembly: GCA_000404065.3. Taxonomy (NCBI): domain Eukaryota; kingdom Viridiplantae; phylum Streptophyta; class Pinopsida; order Pinales; family Pinaceae; genus Pinus; species Pinus taeda. Next base: position 304,521 of record APFE031059928.1, on the reverse strand, counting down.
CAACATATGTCTTATAACAATATTCATATAAATTAAATTTTGATTATTGCATTTGTATATGATGTTTGGATTAATTTTTTATATTATTAGATTTTACATCTCTTCATTATAATATTTAATCATCCATATATTTAATTAGTAGTGTAACATTTCACAGGGACATTAGTTAATGCAATAGAACATAGGCGGGACTACTGCAAATCGATTCCAAACACCAAAACTCCAGAGGTCGGAGTTGGTGATGAATTAAGATTTATTTTATTATATATCAATAAGAGGATATTTGTCATATAAAATGGGATAGTTATTGGTAACCCCTTTTCTTTCAATTGGGATGCTATGTCCATAAAAAAAATGTCTGATTTTCAGAGGCAATTATTTCAAAAATACAACAACTTGCATTGATATCAAAATATATCATCATTATTTATTGAAATCGTTGTTAGTGCTTGAGTTGATTCCATGACTTGGGTTATTTGGATGAATATTTTGTTGATTGCATCGAATATTTTTTTCTTCTTGATCTTGTTCCATCTGCAAACATAAAACTGAAGTGTAATGAGTGTATCAACATTGGTTATAATAATGAAAATTGAAATAAATAATATACATCAATGTAAATGGAATAACAATGTACCATATCAAAAAGTGACTCATGAACTATACACATGGTTTCAAAACCAAGTCTCATTCCTTGTTGGAACAACTCTTTGTTGGCATAGTTCTATACTTTGTTTCTTGCAAGTTTTATACCCCATTATAAATAATAAATTTAGTATAAAGGATTTTTTTTCTATTAATTATAAACTTGGAGAAGTAAAAAAACATAGATACTTACAAATACCACAATTAAATTTTGATATGCCAACATATACTCACAACCTATATTTAACCCAATGTCAATCAATTCTTTTGATGGCCCTTATTTGTATGTTAACACCTATTTGAAGACATTCAAGGATGGTTGATGTAAAAGAATTTAAAATATATTAAATGAAACCTTGAGTTGTTATAAGGAAATATTAACAATTACTCACAAACTTTGATATCAACCCTTTTTTTCCTTGTCATCCTGTTTTATGTGTTGAATGTGTTCCATTTTGTTTTCTTTTTTGCAAGAAAATGGTTGAAAATTAATATTTAATGCTAAATTATTTTTTTATGGAAAAAGTCAATTATTACAAACATTAATGAAATATTAACAATTATTCACAAACTTTGATATCAACCCTTTTCTTCCTTGTCATCCTATTTTATGTGTTGAATGTGTTCCATTTTGTTTTCTTTTTTGCAAGAAAATGGTTGAAAATTAATATTTAATGCTAAATTATTTGTTTATGGAAAAAGTCAATTATTACATACATTTGAAGCACATTGTTGTTGAGATGGATCTCCTATGATGAAATTATGTCCATTTCCTTAACCATCTCCGTGTACACTTTTTTGGACATTCCTTCTGGCATGTTTTTCATATCAACTTGTTGATCCTTTGGGATTTTCATAACCTTCCTGAAAAAAAGTAATAAACTATGTTTATATTGATATATGAAAACTAAATATAACAAAATTGATATTAATAAAGGAATGGTTTGTAGTAATATATACATATAATTCTAGAAAAACATTTTAATTGGGAATATTACCTTTTGAATTATTCTTTTGTTGTTGTTGTATGTTTTTTCTATTGCAAGCGTGACAGGTCTCATTGACCATTTCTCTAGAAACGCTTCCTATATTTTAGATATAACTTGGTTCCTGGAATAATTGGATTTATTTTTGTATTGTAAGTGGAAAGTATATCTATTCGTTAATTCCACTATATCCCTCATAGTTTTGTAAAAAGATTCCCCCCTTTAATTAACCTAAAACACCACTCTAGATAAGCTAAGGACTAATTCATCATCATTTACATGTTCTATTATTTTTATTTTCATAGAATGAAATTGATCTTTTCCTTCGTTGTTTCTTCCTGTAAAACATTAAACATATATGAATTAATAGATTGTTTGAAACATGTGATCTAGTATTCTTAAGTAAATTACTAATGAAAATTAAAAAAAAAAACTCATATTGAATAGTATTTTCTCATTCACCTAATTCATCATTCTCTAATTTTTCTATTAGGCTTTTACGCTCTTCTAGAATTAGATTAGAAATAATCTTATCAACCTTCTTAATTTTGTGGCTCTACATGACACACAATAACCAATACATATTAGTTAAACTTACATATAGTTCAAACATATAAATTTTGTAAACAATTTTCAAAGACATTGTCTTTTCTACTTTTTTGGATGTCCTACCATTGTATTGATCAATATTTTTGTTACTTGACACCTTATCAAACATTTTTTTATCAATATACAACCTATACCATACAATACATAAGCCACTAAATCTATTTTATACATAAATCAAATAATTCTCAGCCAAAATGAGTTTTGGTAACTGGTGCAGTTATCTATTTTTTTGTAAGCTTGACATGACTACATCATCATGTCCAATATATCACCCTGATTAGAGTGGGGAATTGCACTGATGACTTCACATAAAGGAGTTCCTTAATAGAGCACCCTATCACCATCTATCCAAGACCCCGTGGACAATTGGTGCGGTTATTTGAATAAATGCCCCGGTGTGTTTTTTCTATTAAATGCACCAGGAGTTTAATTGTTCAACACCAACAATGAAAAATAATTTTAAATTATGATGGTGTGATTTGTAACAATAAAAGGATTGTAATCATAGTAAAAAATGAAAACATAAAAAAAATACAAATCACTTAATTGTGTTGTTTGGCAAAGGCGAGATGGTGTGTAAATTACACTAGACACCCTAATAAACAATCGATGTTTTATTAAAAATGGACAGGGCCGACAGAATTCGGTGCAATATGTAACCATAAAACCACTGCGAGGACCGATGCATTACATTACAAAGGATGCATCACAAAACATACGTTGTTCTAAAAACAATGGAAAGCATCGCCCAGGTTTGGAGCTAATTCAATAAGTGCTCCCCTTACTTTACATGTCAAACACCTTATATATAGTAAGTACACAAACCCATTCAATCTAAAATGTCTAAAATGAAAAACCCTAATTGTGAAGTGGTAGAGGGAGTTAAACCCTAAGGTGAAATTTTGCAGTCACATAGTCAAGAAGCAACAAGGGTTTAAGGTAAGCATTTATTTTTTTTGTTTTCTTAATTTTAATTAAATCTAAATAGGAACAAACATCATAAAAAATTAAATTGTAAAATCAATAGTAAATTTTGTATTATGCAAGGTTTTTGATTTTTTTTTTTTTAAATTTTGAATAAAACTAACAAAAATTGTAAAAAAAATTAACATTAAAATCAACAGTAAAATTTAAAAAATATTCTATGCAAGGTTTTGAGTGAATTACCATACCTCTCAAATTTTGATCATTTTGTAGTTCCAAAAGATTTTGATACTCCAGAGTGCCCCCAGTATGTCTCTCTTGCAAATGATCTATTTTTTAATTAAACCTAACAAAAATTCTAAAAAAATTATTAGTAAAATCAACAATAAAATTTAAAATTTTTACTATGTAGGGCATTGAGTGAATCACCATACCTTTCAACTTCTGATCTTTTGAATATTTTTTTTGTTTCAAATTATTCTGCTACTGCACAGTGCTCTCAATATGTCTCTCTTGCAAATCACTCCTTTGAAATTTTGGGAAAATAATGAAATAGTGAATAACTTATTACTATTTAAAAGACTTATGAAATTATATTTCGAAAAATCAATTGCACTCATTTTTCAATTTGAGAAAAAGAAAAAACTCGCAATTTTTTTCACTTTTTCTAAACATCAGTGCATTCAATAGTAAAAAACACTAGTGTGTTTACAAGTAAAGTGAATCAATAAATCACTGATGCGCTAATTTTGCTAAACGCATCGACATGACTGAGTTCATTTTTTTATTTTTAAAATCCCGAAAGTGATGTGGTTAATATTTTAACGCAATGGTGCATTTTTATTTAAATGGATTGGCGTGGTAGTTGTTATAAGAGCACCAACATGATAGAATTCCTTTTTATTTTTGAAATCCTGGAAACATGTGCAGATCGATGTTGTTTTTATTTAAATGCATCGATGTTATCCTGTTTACAAGAGCACCAATATAATATAATAATTTTTTTTTTGAAATCCCGGAAACCGGCACGGTTATTATTTTAACACCCTAGTGCAATTTTTATTTAAAAACATAATTTCATAAGAGCACCTATATGATGAAATTCCTTTTTTAATTGTCGAAATCCCGGAAACAAGTGTGTTTTTTTATTTTTTTTATTTTGAAGGATCATTGTGGTTTTCATTTAAACATGTTGGTGTGTGTGGTTTTATAAGAGCATTAATATGTAAAATTTCCTTTTTTATTTTAGAAATACTAGATTTTCATGCTATGGAAATTGAAAGAAAAATGAATGAAAATGAAGAAAATAAAGGCCTCAATGATAAAAAGTCTTTGGAGGACCAATTCACGACTTTTGTTGGTTAATATTTTGTCAGTTTTAGCTTTGGAGCTCTCTTCTATTCTCCCATTCTCTCATACTCTTGAACACTTAGAGTATTCTTAGAGAATTCTTGGAGCACTTTGGCATACATTGGATTTGAAGAAATAAGGCAAAAAAAAGTAGGAAATCATAAGGGAACAAGTGGATCAACAACTATAGCTAGATTTCTTTGTAGATAGCATGTTGCATGTGTGATTTAATTGCCAATTTCTGGATGCATGTTATATGCATGTGTTTTTTTGGTTATATGTTGTCATTGGCATGGAGACTTGCCTTTATTGATAGTGGGTTTAGCCTTGCCTTGCAATTTCCTAGTTATTCATGGTGTTGTGTTTCTTTCCACTTGATTGTTTTCTGATTTCTTCTCATAATTACTTATGGTTGTGGGTTGGAACAAACACTCTACAAGCCCTTGAATATCTTGGGTTGAGTTACTAGTCTTCGAGCCTAGGTTGGGAAAAATTATCTAGAGCCCTTAGTGGGTTGAGTTACCAGTCCTTAGATCTAGGTTGGAAAAATGCTCTAGAATCCTAGAAGGTTGTGGGTTGAATTACTAGTTCCTAGAGCCCTGGACAACTTGGGTAGAGATCGATTTGGTTGGCGATTAGTGATGTTTGATTGTGGAGGTGGAATCATTGTGGTTGAGGGTTGAGTTGGTTGGCCTCTAGAAGCCCTAGTTTGGTTTTATTTTGGTTAATCCATGAGATCGCACATTCATGCTTGGAATATGGTGCAAGAGTGATTGGATGAAAGAAAGATCTGGTTCAACCCAATCTATGGTCAGGTGGTATGTGGAAGTCATTGAATTGGTTGGAATTTTCATATGTTGATAAGATTTATTCTTCTGTTGTGATTCATGTATATATGTAACGATTATGTTGGCGATATTATGGTTTAATTTCCATGGTTTCTATGCTAGTTATTTGGTGGTTATATGATGGTTATTTGATGTATATTACTTATGGCTCTTGGCATGTTTTGATGAATGTATGACTGGTTGATGAATGCATGGACTAAAAAATGTTATTGCAACTATTATGAGAGGAATTAGACCTTATTGGTTATTCTTAGATAAGTTTCATACTCCTATGATTAGATATGCATGCATTACCTGTAGCTTACATGTTCACCATATGTTTGACAAAATGATTGTCATGGTTAGGCATAGTTAGGTCAAGTTCTTGTTCAATTTTTGTATTTTTAGCATCATCCTTATGTCATTTATCATTCTAAGAAGTCTCATACAATTCTGGGAAGTGGTCTAGAGGCTGACCTAGAATTGTGGCTCAAATATCAGGACCGCACCCTCTAAACTTAGCAAATTGGGTCACAATCGAACTCAATTTGTGGTGTGTATGCAGTTGGAGCCCTCCAACCACACCTAGTCCTTGTCATGCCCGCATTTGGGAGCCTAGGTGAGTGAAAAAGAGCCCCAACTTAGGTTTTGGTCACCTTGGGTGGTTCTTTGGCCCCTGAGTGTCCTATATCCCTGAGGGATGTTATGAGTTGTCAATTTGTAATCAGTTGTAGGCCCCACTTCCTTAACTAGAGGTTAGAGGTTGGGTCATGTCATATTAACTCTTCGTCTTATGTTTACCATGGCAGGCAGGTGAAATTTGGTAAATGTGGGAGTTTTTGTTACAGATTGGTATGAGAGTGGGTTTTTGTTCTCTTTGGGTGATATCTGATACCACATATTGGTATCATAGCTCTCAGGTTCAAACACTTGGACTAGACGGGAGGAATGTATTTGTCATGCATGAATGTCATTTGTGTATGTGTTTGTTATGAATGCGTTATGATGGTCATTGATGTAGTTTACATCATCATGACAGCGTTGGTATGATGTTGATGTCGAGATGATTGATATGTTGATTTCATTATATATACATTGTTGTTCTAATCCAGATTGATTATGCAGACAAGATGACCTCCCCTAAACTTCACTAAGGTATGTTTGATCATGTTTATTTTTGTTTTATATGACATGGTATGTTTGAAAGAAGAAGGATATCAAGATGACTAGTAGACTTGTGAACTACAGTTCATGTGATTCTCCATACAAATAAGACGAATAGCATGCTGATGAGTACTCCCATGACATAGTAGATACATTGAGAAGTTTAATTCAAAAATTAGAAGTTGTAAGGAAGATAATGACAGAATTATTTTGTCACAGGAAATAATTACCAAAGCACAAGAAAATAAAGCAAAAGTTAATGCAGTCATCCAGTAGAGTATATCAATTTTGTAAAGATACATACTACTTAGGATTAGTCATGGACATGAAGGACCAATGGGACATATGGCAGCAAGTCTCAATAAGGATACAGGTTTGACAAGGATGACATAGTTAGAGATGGTAGGTTCTTGGATACACCTAATAGGAGGGGTAATGACCATGGGTTCTATTCTAGTTCTAGTTCAGAGAGACACCGTCGTCATCACCACCACCATCCATACAAGAGGAGTGAGAATATGTACTTGTCAGAGGAGTTTAAGAAAGAAAAGTCTCCTATCTTTGATGGAGAAATGAAGAAGCCATAAGATGCATAAGTTTGGTTTCTTGGGATGAATAAGTTTTTAAGATTGCATGATTATTCAAAAATATGAAAGTCAAGATAGCCAATTTCAGTCTTAAAGGAATAACATACATTTTCTGGGAAGATGTGAAGAATGTCAGAGGCATTCGAGAAGAGGAGCTGACTTGGAGTGAGTTTGAGATACTTTTCAGGACGAAGTATCTATTTGAAATATACAATGATGACAGGGAAAAATATTTCTATGAGTTGAATATGGGATCTATGAATGATGAAGAGCATACTAGCATATTCATGGAGTTGTTGAGATATGTGCCTTATCTTAAGGAGGAGAAAGAAAAGATTCAAATATTCATCAGTGGGTTGTCAATATCATTCAAAGACATGATTGATTTTGATGAGCCTATATCATTGGAGGAAGCCATCAGAAAGTTGAAGCACTATTATGAGTAATCGAAGCGTAAGACAAAGTCTAAGAAGGATTGGAATGGTAATGAGAAGAATAAAGGAAAGTTAGCTAAGTAGAGAGGAAAACATTAGGATACAGATGACAAGAAGAATGTAGTGCCGCACAAGAAATCCAATGCGGTTGACAAAGGACAAGTATTTCAGTCTAAGGAGAAGAACAAGGGTAATGGTAGGAAACCTTTGGAGTGTTGCACTTGTGGTAAGGATCATCGCAAGAGAGATTTTCCACAACATTAGGGTGGAAAACTGTAGATTTACAATGCTCAGGAGGCACAAAGAGTTGGGGATGTTGGATAGAGTTTTCCTTGGATTTATGCAACATTGGATAATAGGTAGGCTGATCATCAAAAATTTATTATGTGAGATTGAAGGTAAGATTTGATCTAGGTGGATCTTTAGAAAGTACCAGTGGCATGATAAAAGGCTCAAAATGAAAATTGGAAGAATCTAGATAAAATTAGCATCAGATCGAAGTGTGCGTTATCCTGATTCCAATGGTGTGAACGACACTCAAATCTGAGTTCATATGAATTAGTTAGAGCAAGTCAAATTTTATTTTTGACTTGTCCAGGTGGCAGAAGGAGTGATGTGGCAGATACTCTCAGCGAATGGGGAAGTGCCAAGTCGTAGGCTTCCATTAGTCCTGCAGATAGCATATCGCAACAAGAAGAAGTCGCGGCTTAAGGAAAATTTCCCCAAGGTTGCGATGCGATCAAATCATAATCGCACATCACAGAAGGTTAAGGAATCGGCCCTCGAAGCAAGTTAGGATGCGATGCGATAAGTCGCAATCACAGATTGTAGTAAGAGTAGTCGGATGGAGTACCACCCCAGTTTTTGCTAATTGTGATTTGCGATGGGGCTTCAGACCTGATATTTTCTAGACTATGTTTAATAATCCCGACGGGCCTGCTATTATTGCAAAATGCCTATTTGGATTTGTACGCCGATGGAAGACGTCGACTGTGAATTGCGATGGGGCTCCACACCCAATATTTTATACATCATGTTTAATAATCCCGATTGGTCTGTGGTTCTCGCAAAGAGCTTGATGTGTGGGTTATTCTATCTACCGATTGGAAATGTCGATGGGTTATCAATGCCGACAAAGCCATCGGGTTAAGGTAATTGCATAGTCAAAGTAGTTAAGGGAGTTTCTCCATGTTTGTAAGGGTTGTTTTCACGTACTATTTAGGGGCCTAAGAACCTCTGTTGGCAAACGCCTGTCTGCTTAACTTGTTCTATCATTTGGAACTACCCGGGTATTGAGGGATTTCTTGCCATGCTTATATAAAAGACCATTCGTGTTGGAGGAAGGTAGAGAACTGGCAGATCAGTTCAGAAGCTATTGAAAACAATAGACCCTGACCTGGTAGCAAGACGAGACCTTGCCTTGAGTAGAAGGAACATTGCGAGAAGGTGCAGAAGGCCCGATTGTTCGAATTGGGTGTTCAGATAGGTGTTTTTGCACGATTTTTCACTAGGATTTTAGTGGTGCTATCTGTTTCTAAAGCTGGGATCTCCATTCTTCGTCCATATTCTAGCTTGGAGGTATAATGATTTTAAATAATGTGTCTTGTAATTTTATCTCTTTTTATGCCACTTAATGAAAGAAGGCCTCCCCACTATTGAGCAGGGCCTGAAGATGTAATCCAAATTGGACAAACTCCATAATCAAATCATTGTGCCATGGTTTCATGTTTATCTTGTTATTTCCACATTGTTTTATTTGCTTTTAAGTTACATGGTTAATAAGCTTTGTTTCATGTGATTCTGATGCATCTATAAGTAAAAGATCTTGGATCAAGTTTGGTATTGGAGTAGGTCTTTGTCAATGCGAATTGCATGAGTATATGCTAATTCAGAACAAGCTGTGAAAAGGAGAAGGAAAGCTTAATTCCTTTGATCCTGGAGCAAGATGTGCACAAAGAAGAAGAAACATGGCAAATGAAGAAGCTCATTGGGAAGAGGAACAAAATTTCCGTAAGGTATTCTACAATATGGCAGAGAAAGTGGACAAGTTGTTTTTAGAGTATGAGAAGGCACTTGGGCACGCGAAGGAAGGTGTCGATGATAATAGATAAGAAAATCATGAAGGTGGTGGACAAGAGACTCCTTCGTCTCCTTTTTCAAGTGATAGTTCTCATCACTCTCATCAAGATTCCAAACATACATTTAAGAAATTGTTATTTAAGCTAGATGTAAAGTTTGACCTGCCTAAGTATAATGGATAGTGTCGTGCAGAAAAACTTAATAATTGGATAAGGTAGATAAAGGTTTATTGTCATATCTAGTAGATCAAAGAAGATGAGGTGAAGGTCTAGTTAGCATCTCTTTGGCTGAGTGGTACTTCTCATGTTTGGTGGGAGAGCAAGTTGTAGAAGGGCAGCAAAAATTCAAGTAACCTTCTGTCCTCTTGGTTTAATTTTATTTCTACATTGAAAGACCAATTTTACCCTTTGGGTTATAAAAAAAAGGCACTGATGGATTGGCAATATCTAAGGCAAGGTAAACGCCAAAATGTGCAAAGCTTCACTGAAGAATTTAGGAAACAAGCATTGAATTTGGGCATCTCAAATAGATTTTCCTGAGACTATAATAAGTACATTGGTGTGTTACATAGTTACCTAAGACACTCATTATTATTGTTCGAGCCTACTATAGTTGATGCAACCAGCGTAAAGGTTATTCATCTTGAAAGTCGAGGCAAGAATGACAGAGATGATCAAGCCAAGAAAACACTGTTCAAACCTTGGCATGGCAAATTCCAGAAGAAAGTCAAGGGGAAGGATAAGAAGATTTTTGTAGCCAAAAAAGGGGACAACGCAACAACATCTTGCACTCATTACAAGAAAGATGGTCATGACAAGGACCACTATGGAAGCTGCATTCGAAGCTGAGACCAAATATATTCAGTGGAAAGGGGAAGAAGAAGACAATGGCAACAACAGAGCAATACCTTGGATCAGACTTTGGTGATGAGACATTGATCACAGCCATGGGCACAAAAGGTACTCTTTATGTTAATGATAGTTCTGATTTGATTGCAAGTACTAGTTCTTCGAATGAGTCTATAAGTCATGAGAAAAAGAGAATTGAATTATTCCACATTAAGATTATTATAAAACACACAAACATGGAAACTCTATTCAATTCATGTTCCCAAGCAAACTTAATCTCAGAGTCCTTAGTTAAAAAGTTAAGCCTCGAAACTAAGCCTCATCCAAGTCCATACCCACTTGGTTGAGTAAGAGATAAAGAAAAATGATAGGTAACCAAGCAGTGTAGGGCCAGATTTGTTATTACTTCCAAATTAGTTGATGAGGTAGAGTTAGATGTTGTGCCTTTTGACATCTATGGAATCATCTTGGGAAGTCCGTATTTATATGACCAAAAAGTGGTTTCCTTTCGACATGAGAATAAATACCACCTCACGAAGGATGGGGTAGAATATATAGTCCAAGCTCATCATACAAAAGTTAGTGCTCACCTTGTAAGCACAAGACAAATTAAATGAATGGTTAATTCCAGCAAAGGGTGCATGCTCATGATAGTGAGAGCGAAAGAGGTCAAGATGGCTGACGCTTTCAATGATTGTAATCCTGATCATGAGAAATAATTGTTTGAATTATTTCTGACTATGATGGATTGTTTTAGAAACCGAGAGGATTGCCCCAAAAATGGGAAATTGGACATGAGATCCATTTACAACAAGTTGCTCCTTTACCTAATGTTGGCATGTACAAGATGGCTTCTATCGAGATGGAGGAGATCAAGAAACAGGTGTAGGAATTTCTAAATCAAGGGCTCATCAAACTGAGTTCTTTGTCGTGTGGCTCACCGATCATGTTGGTTTCAAAGAAAGACGACACATGGAGAATGTGCATAGAATACAGGGCATCAAACAACATTATGGTGAAGAATTGATACCCTCTCCCTCGCATTGATGAATTACTAGATCAGTTGAAAAATGTTGTTTATTTTATAGATCTGGATTTGCATAGTGGATATCACCAAGTTAGAATTGCAGAGGAAGACATTTGGAGGACTGCATTCAAAACCAAACAAAGGTTGTTCGAATGTATGGTTATGCCATTTGGACTTTGCAATGCTTCAACCATGTTTATGAGGGTAATGAATGATCTGTTTAGGCTTTTTCTTGATAATTTTGTGCTTGTATATCTGGACAATATTCTTGTGTATAGTAGGACATGGGATGAACATGTATGTCATGTCAAAAGTGCTTGATGTTCTGAAATGAGAAAAATTGTATGTAAAATTGTCAAAGTGTGAGTTTGGGAATACCTCTTTGGTTTATTTAGGCCACATAGTCGGTAATGGGCAATTGAGGATAGATCCCTCTAAATTATATGCAATTATGAAATGGACTGAGCCCACAAATGTTATATACGTCCAAATTTTTCTAGGCATGGTACATTATTAGAGAAGGTTCATTGTGAACTTCCTTGTTATCGTTGCCCCCTTACACACATTAACCAGTGTGAAGCTTCCCTTTTGGTGGGGATAAAAGTAGTAGAAATCCTTCAACACACTAAAAGAGAAGAACATCACAATGCCCGTACTAGCCTTACGAGACCTTCAATAACCTTTTGAGATTGAAACAGATGCCAACGGATATGTCATGGGTATTGTATTGGTGCAGCAAAGGAATCTTGTATGTTACCATTCAGAGACTTTCTTCCAGGCTGTTGTGAACTATCCCACATATGACAGGGAGTTGTACACCTTGGTCTTGAGTGTAAAGAAGTGGAAACACTATGTGATCTGAAAGGAGACCATAATCCATACGTATAATCAGCCCTTATAGTACCTTCAGTCACAGACCAAGCTTTAGCAAGCCCATAATTTCATATGGATGGGATTCCTCCAATAGTTTCATTTGGTAATAAGATACAAGAAGGGTGCCAACAACAAAGTAGCAGATATGCTTTCTCACCCTCCTATTTCTGCATCTGTAATTTTGCAGAATGTTTTTTTATCGTTAGAAAGTTATGCTGAAAAATATGCTAATGATGATGATTTTAAATAGATCTATGAGAAATTGACTCATGGATCGCAGGTGGACAATTATTATTTGTGGGGAAAACTATTTTACCACCTTGGAAAGATGTGCATACCCATTGGTGAAAGGGTACATGTAATTCGGAGCCTCTTACCTCTCTAGTGTTTGTTCATTTTGGGATTGAAAAAATTTTATGTCATTTACAGAGGTTTTGTTTTTGGCCTCATATGAAAAACATTGTGACTTTGTTTGTAAAGGGTTGTGTGTTGTGTTCTATTTCAAATCCCTCTAACAGAAAACTTGGGATCTACACACCAGTCCCTATTCTGAGTCGACCATGGGAAAGTGTGTCCATGGACTTTATAGGTGGTTTGCTTATGTATAGGAAAGGTCATGACTGTTTGTATGTCGTCGTCAATCGTTTTAGTAAAATTTGTATTTTAATGCCTTGCAAAAATCAAGTCACTACTTAGCAGATTGCTTATCTTTTCTTTCAGCATGTTTGGGTCCACTTTGGGTTGCCCGCATCTATTGTTTTAGATCAAGACTCTTGCTTTCTTAGAGGGTTTTGGACCAGCTTGTGGAGAATGATGGACACTACGCTAAAAAGAAATATGACATTTCATCCATAGACCGATGGGAAGACAAAGGTCATCAAATGCACCATGGTACACTTGTTATGAGGCTATTGTGGAAAACATCCCAAGTTGTGGGATGAACAATTTCCTTATGTGCAGCATGCATACAATCGAGCAACACATTCATCTACACAAAGCTCACCCTTTGAGACATGTTTTGTCTATCTACCAATGGATCCCTTAGACATGGTCTTTGGGAAATATGAGGATGGAAATGGAAAATATGATAAGGACAAAGCACAGAATTTTATTCAGCAGATACAGGTGATTCATCAAGAAGTATAGGAGTAGTTGGAGAAGAGTTAGGATCGGTATAAAGCTCAACATGATAAGGACTCATTGACCATCAGTTTTGAGTTGGGGACAAGGTATGGCTCCACATCAGCAAGGATAGAATGAAGGGAGAAGGGAAGAAATTGAAACCCATTCGATATGGTCCCTTCACCATATTGGCAAAGATTGGAGACAATTATTTTCGTCTTGACTTACCCGCTTATATGGAAATGTACTCAGTGGTAAATGTTAAAAACTTAAAGCTTTATGAACCTCCATTGATTATGGATACCGAAGAGGTTGCACAGATTCCTACAGTGGACAATTACGTACCAGAGTATCTAGACAAGTTTCCCGGAGATATCATTCTCAACATGAAAACCAGAACTTCACGATGGGAAGATGTGGAGTACATTCATGTTGGCTTCAAAGGAATGCATCTGAGTAAGGCTTGATGGATGAAGAAGGAGAAAGTGAGGGAGAAATTTCCTCACTTGCCAATTGACTGAAAGGCTTTTGGTGGTCCAAAAGCTCTTAGTGGGGAGGATTGATCCAGGTGGATCTTCAGAAAGTACCAGTGGCATGGTTAAAAGCTCAAAACTAAAAGTGGTAGAATTTGGATAAACTTAGCATTGAATCAAATTGCTCGTCATCCTAATTCCAATGGTGTGAATGACACTCAAATCTGAGTTCATACAAAGAAGTTAGAGAAAGTGAAAGTTTATCTCAACGAATCGGTAAGCGCCAAGTGGCAGGCTACCATTGGTCCTGCATATCACATATCGCAGCAAGAAGAAGTTGCGGCTTAAGGGAAATCGGCACAAGGTTGTGATGTGATCAAATCGTAATTACAAATTGTAGAAGGTTAAGGAATCGACCCCCAGAGCAATTGAGGTTGTGATGCGATAAGTCGCAATAGCATATTGCAGCAGGAGCAGTCAGATGGAGTACCACCTTGGTTTTCGTCGATTGTGATTTGTGATAGGGCTTCGGACCCGATATTTTATGGATTATGTTTAATAATCTAGCGGGTCCACTGTTATTGCAGAGCGCCTATTTGGGTCTATATGCTGATGGAAGATGTTCATTGTGAATTGTGATGGGGCTTGGACCCGATATTTTTATACATCATTTTTAATAATCTCAGTGGATCTGTGGTTCTCGCAGAGCACTTGATGTGTCGGTTGGTCTCTCTACCGATTGAAAATGCTAATGGGTTATCAGCACCGATAAAGTTGTCAGGTTAAGGTAATTGCATGGTCAAAGCAATTAACAGAGTTTTGCCATGTTTGTAAGGATTTTTTCCATGTACTATTCAGGGGCCCAAGAACCTCTATTGGAAAATGCCCGCTTACTTAACTTGGTCTGTTGTTTGGAATTGACTGGGTATTGAGGGATTTGCCACCATGCTCATATAAAAGACCATTCATGTCAGAGGAAGGCAGAGAGGACTCGAAAATCAATTCAGAAGCTATTGAGCACAGTAGACCCTAACCTGGCCGTAAGTCAGGACCTCTTCTTGAGTAGTAGGGAGGTTCCAAGAAGGCACAAAAGCCCTGATTATCCAAATTGGGTGTTCAGAGAGGTGTTTTTGCACTCTTTTTCACCAGGATTTTAGTGGTACTGTTTGTTTCTAAATTTGGGCTCTCCATACTTCATCCATCTTCCAGCCTGGAGGTATAAGGATTGTAAAGAATGTTGCTTGTACTTTTATCTCTTTTTATGGTAGTTAATGAGAGAAGGCCTCCCCACTATTGAGCAGAACCTAGAGATGTAGTCCAAATTGGACGAACTCTGTAATCAAATCATTGTGTCATGTTTTCATGTTTTTCTTGTTATTTTTGCATTGTTTTATGTTCTTTTAAGTTCCATGATTAATAAGCTTTGTTTCATGTAATTCTGATGCATCTATAAGTAAAAGATCTTGGATCAAGCTTTGTGATCAAGTTTTTTCTATTTTGATTGACCCTAGATCTAATTATAGTTATATCAGTCCTGACCTGGTGGATAAGTGTTGTTTGCATAAATAAGTGCATGCAGAGTCTTTGTTGGTGTAGTTCTATATAGGTACCAAGAAAAAATTTCACCATTGGTAAGATCTTGTGCATTTTAGTTGAACAATATGTCTATATCAGCACATCTACATGTGCTTCCATTGGGATCATACAATATGCTGTTGGGTATGGATTCATTGTGCATTCACATGAATAAGGTATATTACTATGATAAGGCTATTGAGTGCTTGAATGATGATGGAGAGAAGAGAATCTTGCATGGTAAGAATAATCCTACATCAATGAGAATTGTTACAGCTATGCAGGAAAAGTGTAGTAGAATGAAAGGATGTGTATTGTTTGCAATTCATTTTTCTAGTGACAAAGGGAGGGATGTTGAGGATGCTGAAGTATTAAAGAGGTATCTGGTTTTACAATAGTTTCAGGATGTATTTCCAGCAAAGATATTCGAGTTACCACCTCATAGGGAAGTTTATTTTTCTACTGAGTTAATGTTAGGAGCAGCACTAGCATCAAAGACAACTTACAGGATGAGCACTCTAGAGTTGGTGGAATTTGAGTTGAAGCTTAAGGAAATGCTTGATAAGGGATATATTAAGCCAAGTATGTCACCTTGGGGTGCACAGGTATTGTTTGTGAAGAAGAAGGATGGTACACTCAGGTTGTGTATTGATTACAGACAATTGAACAAGGTGATGATTAAGAACAGGTACCCTTTGCTGTGGATTGATGACTTGTTTGATCAGTTGAAGGGAGCAATAGTTTTCTCTAAGGTTGATTTGAGATCAAGATATCATCATGTATGCATCAAAGAATAGGAAACCTACAAGATTTCTTTCTAGACCAAGTATGGGCATTATTAGTTTGTCATGGTTCCTTTTGGTTTGATTAATGCTCCAGCTATGTGTTTGATAAATAGTGTTTTGCATCCTTATTTGGGCAAGTTTGTGATAGTATTCATTAATGACATATTGATATATTCTAAGAATGAGGAAGAGCATGCAAAACACTTAGCAACAATGTTGAGATTGCTAAGAGAGCATCAATTGTATGCCAAGCTTAGTAAGTGAAGTTTCTTTCTAACAGAAGTTCATTACTTAGGGCATGTGGTTTCCAAGGAAGGTATATCAGTGGACCTAAAAAAGATAAGAGTTATCATGGAATGAGAAAATCCTGGGAATGTGGATGAAGTCAAATCATTCATGGGACTAGTAGTTACTACAGGTGGTTCATTGAGAACTTCTCTCTGATTTCCTATCATACTAAATCCTTGTAGAAAAAGGGAAGAAGTTTGAATGGAAAAAGGAATGTGTAGCTAGTTTTAACCAATTAACACAATTGCTTACAAATGCTTTGGTCTTGAAAATTGTAGATACATCTAAATAGTTTGTTATGTACAAATCCTTACAAGAGGGGACTTGGTGGATTTCTGATCCAGGAAGGACAGGTGGTATGCTATGAGCCAAGGAAACTACATGAGCATGAGAAGAATTATGTGACTGTGACCTTGAGCTGGCAATGATCATTCATACATTGAATATGCGGAGACATTATCTTCATGGAAGGAGGTTTGTTTTTATGAGTGATCATAGTGGGCTGAGATACTTGTTTGATCAACCTAATTTGAATGTCAGGAAAGCTAGATGGTTGGTCTTGCTTAGTGAGTTTGACTTCAAGATCAGTTACATCAAGGGAAAATAGAACAAGGTTGAAAACGCTCTTAGTAGAAGAGTATATGTGAATCATATTGTAGTAATAAGTTCTTATGGGACATAATGTTATGAGTGGATCTTGTAGGTAAGGCAACATGATGATAGGTACCAACAACTTAAGTACAAGTTACATCGCCATGGCACAGGTGATCAGGATGTGGATTATCATTTCATGATCGATAGTTTGGTCATATTTAGGGACAGTATTTATGTATCTAACAACAACGAGCTTAAGAAGCTTATCTTGAGGGAATTTCATGTTAAGCCATATTCAGGTCACCTGGGATATCAAAAGACATTGACATTGGTTAAGAAGGTATATCACTAGATGAACTTGAAGAAAGAGGTGGCTGAGCATGTTGTACAATGTTTGGATTTTCAGTAGGTAAAAGCAAAGAGTAATAATGTAGGTGGTTTATTGCACCCGATTTCGATTCCAAAGTGGAAATGTTAGGTAATTTCCATGGAATTCATTACATGTTTTTACAGGACATTGAAGGAGCATGATTCTATTATGGTTGTGGTTGACAGGTTGACCAAGGTAGCTCATTTGATCACAGTTAAATCTACGAACTCATCTAGTGACATAGCTTATCTTTTCATCTGGAAGATAGTGAGGTAGCATGGTATTCCTAAGAAGAATATGTCAAACAGAGACACCAAGTTCACTTCTAGGTTTTAGAAAGAGTTGTTTGTAGGTTTGGGGACAAAAATATCTTTCAGTACAACTTATCATTTGCAAACAAATGAATAGATAGAGAGGTTCAACAAGATTCTTGAGGACATGTTAAGGATGTACAACATGCATCAGAAAAGGAACTAGGAAGAGTATCTTCCATTGGTAGAGTTTGCATATAATAACAGGTATCGAGAGTCCTTGAAGATGCGTTTGTTTTAGGCACTTTATGGGTGGAGCTATAATACTCCTATAAGTTGGAGTGACCTAGTGAACAAGGTACTAATTGGATCAGACATGTTGGAAGAGATGGAATAGAGGATGTAGGTTATCAAGAAGAATCTAAAGGAAGAACATGATAGGTAGAAGAGATATGCATATTATCAGAGGGTATTTAAGGATTTCCAGTTTGGGGAGCATGTGTAGCTGTGCATCAAGCCCAATAGAGGCTCCTTGAGGATTGGATCATGTGCCAAGGTGGCACCTCAGCATTGCAAGCCTTTCGAGATCCTTGAGAGGATTGTATTAATGGCCTACTGACTTGCGTTGCTTCCTATAGTGAAATTCCATAATGTTTTCCATGTTTCATTGCTTAAAATATATGTGAAGGATGTTGATCATGTGATTGACTAGTCTCTATTACAGGTGGAACCAGAAGGAGAATTCTAGTTTGAACCTCAGTGCATTTTTGCAGGGAAAGATTCTCATGCTCTGGAATCGAGCAATCAAACAAGTTAACGTGCAGTGGAGGCACATTGGGCCTGATGAAGCAATATTGGAGATGGTTGATCAAATGCAGGCTATGTATCCTTCTTTATTTGTTAGTTGAGAAAATGTGTTCTAGTGTATGTGTTTGATATTATGTTAGTTATATATATATGCATATGTATGTTGTAAATACCACATCGAGTTATGTTATAAATCTCCAATTAGTATAATGTTCATGGTATGGTGGTCATTGTTTTAGTACTATGATATGATGTAAATTTTGCATCGAGTTGTGTTATAAAGCTCCATGGGAAACATGTGTTTTGTTGGTTTAAAAGTGTCATTGAACACCAAGGACAGTGTAGGGGGAGGGGTTTGTAGAAGCCCCTAGTTAACTTCCTATGTAAATAAACATAAGACATGGTCATGGGACACGTATTCCAAGTTGAATGTTGGGAAAAACATAGTGATGGGTATCACTAGTGCTTAATAAATGGCTATGGAAATTAGAAAATCATTGGCAAAGGCAAAGAGGCATTAGTTGGCATTTATTTATGAAAATAAAGTAATATAGGAGATAAGGGAGATGAAGATTCAGACGTTTGCATGCTAAAAAAATTGAAGGAAAAATGAAGGAAAATGAAAAAAATATAGGCCTCAATGAAAAAAGGCTTCTGAAGACCAATTCACAACTTTTGTTGGTTAACCTTTTGTCAATTTTAGCTTTGGACCTCTCTCCTATTCTATCATTCTCTCTGTGGTAGTGTATTTTTTGCTATGGGGTACCAAAAGACACCTTCTTAGCAGTTGATTGTTCCCTGCAAAGAAATCACAGATAGAATTGGTTGTTGATAGTGGAAAAACATGAGTAAACAAAGCGTTGTATATGATTAAGACAATGCATACCTAGACGGAAAATAAAAACTAAGGAACATACATATAAATAATGCTTGATGAAGCTAAGAAGTCAACAACGTAATGGAAAATGGCTCCATTTATTGACTGTTAAATCTACAAGAGATACAAGTGATGAATACTAAAACACTTGGAGAGAATTCTTTGAGCTATGGTGCTCAAAAATACCCAAAAAGGAGGTTATTTTCCTCAATCTCTTTTAAAGCTTCTAGTGGTAAAGTTAAGTTTCCCTGTAGTTTATGTGAAGGGAATCACCCCAATCACCTTTGTCCCTATCTGGACGAAGCCAAAAAGGTGTTGGATAACCATCCTGCTTCACCGCAGCGACTTCCATCTGGTTCCAAGAGACTCTCCCTTTCATCATGCTGGGGGCATGTAAACCAATCTCAAGAATAGTTCTTAGTTTTAAGATTGTGTAAAAATGATACTGAATCAAGAAAAATGGGTTGTAACTCTTCCTTTTACTAATAAAGTGTTCAAATCTTTTTCCATATGTTTGTATGGTTCATTGATGCTTTCATATGTGTATTATGAACTTGATTCCATTCTATGTTTAATCAATAGATCATTATGATATGCTTTGATCAACTTTTGTCTTCTGTCTGTGTGCAGGTAATTTTCAAGTGGATTAAGTATGGAAAGGAGCGACAGAATTGGTCAAGGGAGATAAGGAGTAAGCGAAAGCTACAGGTAGGCTTATTTACTGTCTTATTTAATCTATTGGTTATAGAAAAGGTAGAGAATGCTTTGCACTATTGTTCTAGACTTAGCTACTAGTCTAGGGGTTTAATCGTTTATCCATAGACACTAAAACTTCCCAAAACAAATTGGTGACTCTGTTAGGGAGCGATCATCCATCTTAGTAGCTTATTAGCCTCTTAAGACATTTCTACATACTGTACTTGTGGTCGTTGATTGAATTTCAGTCTTATCTAATAGAAAATTGAGTCAAAATTGTGTCAAATTGCCTTCAGAAATGGCTTATTGTCACCAGCATAGCCTAATGAAGGACACAATGCACTACAATGCACTTCCCACATAGAGCCAGTGCATTCAAGTGCACTATCTCTCATTGCGGCCTGCGTTGATCCCTTGAGGGTCAGTTTCCCATCTAGGAGCTGAAGTTTTGTGCCAATTTTCTCCTGTTTGAATGATTTGTTGAATGTCAGTGATGTATTGTCTCTAAAAATAGTTTTTCATCTCCTTATGTGGCCCTAGTTAGACTAAGATTGATAAATGTTTCTTATGTATTTACTTTTTCATTTTCAATCTATAGTCAAAAGTTAGTTTTTGGTTGATTGATCTTTGTCAAAAGAAAGTGTCATAAAATTGTCATTTCCTTCGAAAGTTGAATTGTCGTAAAGTCCTCATTCAGGAAAGATCGATTGATTGATGTATGCATATGATTATTCTTTTCATTGAAAGTGTCGTATTTCCTCATTTCTTTGAAAAAAAAGTGTTGTAAAGTCTTCCTTTCCTTGAAAAGAAATTGTTGCAAAATCGTCATTTTTATGAAAAGAGTTTATTGATCGATTATGCATTAGTTTTCCTTTTTGTTCATTCAAATTAAGGGAAATTGAAATGAAATACATGCATGGTGCATATTAATGTTTGTGAATGCTTTATAGGAATAGCAAGGGAAATTGCATTAGATATGTTCTTTGCTTTTTGTCAAAGATCTGATTGCTCTATCCCTTGCTAGCTAAGGTTTTCATCATTCAAACCAAATCAAAAGTTTGTTTATCATATTAGTTGCATTTTAGGAATTGAAAACATACATCACGTGGTGAACCTTGAAAGGAAAATTCTAAAGAAGATCAACTTAAAATTTATCTGAATTTACCTAATGGAGCATTGTCACCTAACGAAAAACATTTAGAGGTCTAGGCTAGAGACGTGTTCCCACGTCATAAAACAAAGCAACTGTCGCTAACTTGTCTGTAATACATCCTGAGTGTGATACCTCATTCCACATACGTGAATATATTGTAGCTCTTCCATGTACCTTCATGTATATACGGCAGTGTTACAGTACGTAAAGTATATGGGAATGCTCTCACTGTGTGGTTTTGCATTAGACAACACTTATACAA
The DNA here is from genome assembly GCA_000404065.3 of Pinus taeda. Classification (NCBI taxonomy): domain Eukaryota; kingdom Viridiplantae; phylum Streptophyta; class Pinopsida; order Pinales; family Pinaceae; genus Pinus; species Pinus taeda. The sequence continues at coordinate 282,915 of APFE031059928.1, read as the reverse complement.
ACTGGGCCTCCACGTAATTTCAGGTATATATGGGAGTACAACACTAGGTTGCTATCCATCCTTAGGTAACCGAGTCGGCTGCCTTGTACACTATGATACACCAAACACAGCATTCGGGGAGATTGCCTACCCATGCTTCTTGGTTCGCCAGGAGGTATTCTACAATTCATAGTTGCTTGGTAAACCTTTTGCCTAGATTATCCCTCTTTTGTTTTGTTATGTTACTTTGATTAAAATAAAATTAATTGACTGCGGATAACATCCTCCACGCTCACCCCTTAGTTTATCTTAGGTTGAAACATATGGTGACAAATCCAGAGTCCACCGATCAAGGAATTCCTTTTGATGGGAATCCTAGTCCTTTTCCTTGTTTCAGAAAGATTGGTCCTCCTTACATGGCTAAATTGTCCCTTCCGAGATTTACCATTGGGCTGCCAATATGGTTGTTTTTAACCTCCTTGGTTCAAAATGTCGTGATTTATACACAATCGTGTATACCTCCAACTGCACAAAATCATCCTCCTGTTGATCCTGAAGTTGACCCTTTGCCTTCTTCCTCAGTTGTTTCTTCCTTCCCTTCTTCCTCTTCGCCTGGTGAAAGTATTGGTACTAGTAACCAAGTGGCTAAGAAGAAGAAGAAAGGGAAGAAGAAGAAGAAGAAGCAAATTCAGCAGAGGGGCAATCAAGCAACCATTGCTTTGAATGCAACATCTGATAAGAAATCATCCATCAAGCCTCACAAAGTTCGATATCCATGCAAACTTTGTGCAGGAGACCATCTTCTTCAAAATTGTCCTGATATTCCTCAGATCTTAGAAGAATGGTCTTCCCGTTCACATCGTGTGTCATCAACTTCTCGAGATCATGTTGGTGATACACCATCAATTAGTGGTAGTAAAGTTCATCGAAAGAAGGGAAAAATCAAGTTCCCCTATAGGTTATGTGAAGGGAATCACCCCATTCACCTTTGTCCCTATCTGGACAAAGCCAAAAGAGTGTTGGATAACTGTCTTGCTTCACCGCAGCGACTTCTGTCTGGTTACAGGAAACTCTCCCTAAATCCTTCACTAGTTGATGAATTGACTGACCAAAGGAAACTGTCGATCAAACCCACTCTCTCTGAAAGTGAATCCTATGAGTCTATACCCATCCCAAATCAACACGTCGAGGTAACAGTTGACCTGATTTCACCTTCAGTTAATCGTACCTTTCCTGAAGAGAGTGAATATGATACCACTCAAGTTATTTTTGTTTCTTCATATTCTAATAAGCTTGGGGGCAGTGCTCTTATTCCATCAAGACAAGAGAAAAATCCTCTAGTTCTTGTAACTCAAGGGGTTAATACTCTCGTTTCTACGATACCCCCTCCAAGTAGTCTGGTCACTTCCTTTGATTGGAATCGACTAGCAGGATTCTGTCTTCCTTCTTATGTGCCTTTCTAGATCATAGTACAAGTTTTTCATATGATTGTATCTGGCACTACTATAGATGAAGGTGCACCAGTGAGTATCCTTTCCTCAGCTGCTTGGAAAGTGCTCGGTTTGCCACCACTTGTGCCTGTTACTCAAAATCTATTGACTTTTAACAGAGGAGCCATTCAACCATTAGGGATCCTCTCTTAATTACCTATTACTTTGGGAGGAAAAATCATTTATCTAAATGTGATGGTAGTCCTAGGCGCTTTAGATTACAACTTACTTCTGGGGAATGACTATGTTTATGGCATGGGAGCTATTGTTTCAACACTCTTTCAAGTGATTTGTTTCCCACATGAAGGTAGAATTGTCACCATTGACCAAATTTCATTTCCCAGTCCAAATATGGCTCCTAGTCAACCATCTTCCCTAATGGTACTTTTATACCAATGGTATCATCCCTGCCACGGGTTAATTATGTGGCAACTTGTTCCATGCCGACAGCAACTGACGATCATTTGAGTGATGTTGTACACCATGTCTTGGGGGAATTGGAACCAGATCTCTCCTTCGTGATCTCTTATGAGTTGTGATACAAGGAATATGAGGATAGTTATTTTACTATGTCAACCTCATTAAAATTTGAAACGGGCCCATGAGGATAGTTCCTGGTCTTGTGTCAACCTTGTTAAAAAATGAAACCAAGGAATATGAGCATAGTTCTTTTATTGTTTCAACCTCGTTAAAAAATGAAACAGCTCCCATAAGGATAGTTCTTGGTCTTGTGTCAACCTTGTTAAAAAATGAATCAAGGAGTATGAGCATAGTTCCTTGTCTTGTTTCAAGCTCGTTAAAAAAATGAAACAAGGAATCTGAGCAGAGTTCCTTGTCTTGTGTCAAGCTCATTAAAAAATGAAACAAGGTCCCAAGTTCCAAGTCAAGTCTTTGATTAGATCTTGTAAAATCCCAATCGAGTCTTTCACTTGATCTCATATATGAACCTTCATTCCATCCACCTAATAGCCATGAGTAGTCTACTTAGGTGAATGTAATGAAGCTTGGGGGGCATGCACCTAGTGGTAAAGTTAAGTTTCCCTATAGGTTATTTGAAGGGAATCACCCCATTCACCTTTGTCCCTATCTGGACGAAGCCAAAAAGGTGTTGGATAACCGTCCTGCTTCACCGCAATGACTTCCATCTGGTTACATGAGACTCTACCTTTCATCATGCTGGGGGCAGGTAAACCAATCCCAAGCATAGTTCTTAGTTTTAAGCTTGTGTAAAAATGAAACTGAATCCAAGCATAATTTTTCATTTCAAGCTTGTGTAAACATGAAACTGTATCCAAGCACAGTTCCCTATGGTTCAAGCTTGTGTAAAAATGAACCCATTTCCATTTTAACCCTTGTGATTGCCATTCTATTAGCCTCTTTCATCAGATGAGCCTTGGTTGTTTTCATCCCATTGCCATTATCCCTTTGGCTGATCATACGCTTTCACTTGGTTGTTTTACCTTTTTTGAGGAACAGTTGCAATGAGTGGTCTTATTAGCCAGCCTTTTCACATAAATCAACATGTTTTGAGGAGTTCCAACATCACCAGAACTAGTTTCTACCCTAGACACCACTCGTTCCTCAAAGTGGAGTCTTCTTTAAGCTCTTTTCAAACTCTTTAAACATGAAAAGGTTGCCGAGCACTTGTCCTTTCTAGTTCGTTAAAGGATTGGAAACGATATCTCTCTTGTATTATTTTATGCTTTTTTCAGACTTGAGAGATTAATCTACGAAAAAAAACTTTTGGAGTTTCCTTTTCGTCCCTTTTCAAACTCTCTAAACATGAAAAGGATCAAGTTATCTTTGTCGTTAAACTTGTTAAAAACATCAAATAGCGACAAACTTGTCTATCTAAAAAAGACCAAGTTTCACCTTCGCTAGACTCGTTAAAGCATCAAAGGACGACTTGCTACCTTAAAGTGTCTCATTATCTCTGTGGTAGTGTATTTGTTGCTATGGGGTACCAAAAGACACCTTCTTAGCAATTGATTGTTCCTTTCAAAGAAATCACAGATAGAATTGGTTGTTGTTAGTGGAAAAACATGAGTAAACAAAGCATTGTAAATGATTAAGACAATGCATACCTAGACGGGGAAAAAAAAACAAACAAACAAACAAACTAAGGAACATACATATAGACAATTCTTGATGAAGCTAAGAAGTCAACAACGTAATGGAAAATGGCTCCCTTTATTGACTGCTAAATCTAGAAGAGATACAAATGATGAATACTAAAACGCTTGGAGGGAATTCTTTGAGCTATGGTGCTCAAAAATACCCAAAAAGGAGGTTCTTTTCCTCAATCTCTTTTAAAGTTTCTCCTCTCTCTCAAAGAAGCATGAAGACTTTCTTAATGGTGAAATCCTCTTCCCACTAGAAAAATGGATTTATGAGAAACAATTGGGCCAAGAGAACAATGCTCTATTTCTTCTTCTCAACAATGGAATGCAGGATTGCTTGTAAGAAATTTTTCTGGCATAACATTGCCTTGTTTTTGGTCTTCCAATGGCTTGTTTATATACAATTTTGAATTCCCCTTCCCTCACTTGGTCCATTAATGAGAAAAATACTTATGAGTAGGACAAGAGGATCCCTTGGGTGCTACATATCTCTAGGGAAACTTGAAATCGATTTTCCAAGAATAGAACATGTCAGAGAATCTCATCTTCTAAGTGTGTGAAGTGGTCCCAGACTACTGATTCAGACTTATGCTTGACCACATGACTATCAAAGTAAAAGTCGTGTGGTTGCTAATTTATGCCTTTGGGTAGGTTGCGCAAATGAATTTTATACTTGAGACCTTTGGAAAACTTTGATTTTTATTTTTCATGATGTCTTTAGCTGGAAAGTCTTCACTTGTATGCTCTGCTCGATGAATTTGGGCATCATTTGGGTTGTCCAAATGTGTGTATGATTTTTACTGTGTTGACATTTCCACCCTGATGTATGAGGTTAGGAGAAAATGTATAGCTTAAATACATCACATTTTTTCTGTGTTGACTGAGAGTTTTATCAACTTCTTGAGATAGAAAATAACTTGGTGGGGAGATAAGTAGGAAAAAACCTTGACTGAGGATTAAATATAACCATTCTCTAAAGGAACGTTTATAAAAAAGTATCTATACAACGCAGGCATGTCCCATGTTGTTTTGATGATGAATGATTAAGTATTACAATCATATAGGAAATATTAATGTCAAGTTAATGTTGTAATGGATGACATTTTGATGGTTGATGATGATAATTGCTCACACCCTCAAGGGCACTTCTAACAAATACACTGAATTAGGTGACCCCATGCATCAAAAGTGAAGTAGTGGTGAGTGAGGTTCTCATGGATGCATGGGTCATCAACCCTGGGTACCTCCCATGCATCAAAATTTAAGCATTATTGAACGAGGTGCTAAGCGATGCATGGGTCTTCAACTAGATGAGTGAACTGAAACAGACACCATGTACGATACTACCCTGATGTTGGGATGGGGTCCCCTGGGTCAGTTTTGGGGTTAAGATAACCCAAGCTTTGGTACATTTTTGTAAATAATGTAAAGTCTCCACAATCTATGGATGGAGAGCACGTAGAGGATTAGGAGTCAAAGAGGTTTATCTCCTTGTTTTATGTAAAGTTTGAGTCAGTTTTGAGATCCACCCATGGTCAACGGACCATGGCATTGTATGAAAAAAGGCTATAAATAGGTGTGTCTTAGAGAGTCTAAGACATGTTCATGATAAGAACTGGGTAGATATAAGAACAGTGTTAGTGAAGAGAAGTGGGTCAGATAGGAGAAGAAAGGCTCTGCAACTAAGTGCGCAACGGCCTAGGTAGAGTCCACAGCTGAGTGCATGAACCCCTACAGCTGCATGTGTAGGGTAGTTTTGAGTCTGTAATACTGAATTGAATATCAATAAAGATATTTACAGAAGAATTCTTGTTTACATATGTTTTATCTTCGTTTTTGTTAATGTTATATGTTGCCTATGAATAATGTGTTTCATGGAATGTTAATTGAATGTTGCACGACTCTCTTGAATAAGGGTTAATGATGTACGCCAAGCACATTTATGTATTTTCGCAAAGACTCTAAAGTTTTTTCTGATGTTTAAAAATAACTTAAGTAAAACTGTGTGAACACTAATTTAGGACTGCTCTCTTATGCGCATAAGTAGATAGATTGACTGTTAAACCTCTGCAAAGACTAATTTTAGACCTTCGCGAAGGTCTAAAGGCCAATTTGACAGAGTTACAGCAATGTTCCCTAAGAGTGTTCCGATCTATGTGAAGGAATATCTGAGGCACTAAAAGCCATCACACTAGACTATGGATGCAGAAACTTGGTTCTTGCATCCCCCCATATGGCTTCGGGTGAGACTGCAACCTACACTATGCAGGTTGTTTCTGAAAGGGCCAGTAGTGTAGGGATTTGTTGGCTAGTGCAACTAACTTTGAACCTGGGTTAGGAACCCCTAAGCCAACAAATGGTTTTGTTGCTGAGACTAGTATATTCTTGAAAGAGATGGGTGATGTCACATCATTGGAATTTGACCAAGAAAGAAATTGAAAAGTGGTTGGATCAGAATATTCACGAGTTCGCAGCACAAGAAAATAGGAATCTGCACTTACCAAAAGAAGAGTGGTTGAATAGATATATGTATACAGAGATACATGAGATCTTCTTCTACACCTTCCCCATTGAACTATATGAGTGGTTGGCTAAATTGACAAATAGCCAAGGAAGGTGGAAGCTCGTTCATCTGATAGTGTGGACCCCAGAATTAGTGTGACGGTCAGAAGCCTCTGAAGACAAGATCATGCGGGCTGTTGATCACTGGCTCGATCGAATTATAGGAGGATTTGTTACAGAATTTGCAGTCGATACCTCAATCAGCTACTGTGAAGCAGAGCGACGATTTTTCAAGGGACCATGAGGTAAGTATTTAAGATCATTGAATACTTGTATTAAAATGTAGTTGTGTGAAAAACGGGTGATGCCATTACCTTGATGTTTGGAGCTATGTGAAGTGGACGATTCTTTAGGCATCGTGAAGGATCAACACCAGAGTATAGTCCATTAATTGGACCTCCTTTAAGTGATGACGTGTTGTACTATGAAACAACCCCCCCATTTATAACAAACAATATCTAGGCTTAGAGTTGTAAATGGGAACCCTTTTAAATTTTTAGGCTTAGGATAATACAACCCTAAATCTAAGAAAATTCCTAGGAAAATATTGCAAAACTAACTAAGGATGAAATCCATATCGAAAATCACAAATCACACTTTTCCACATGACCATGTTAAAAAACCATTACAAAAGTGCGATATGCGATTAGGTCTCCCGCTGCGATAACATCACTTGGTCATTTCGCAATTGCATTTGCACTTCGCATGGTTCGCAAAAAACTTGACCATGCTATTAGAACAACCTCAAATGATTTGTGAAATGCAATATTGCAATCTCGCAATCACATTTCACTTAACACATTCGGTAATGCTATATTGTATCCCTTTTAAGACCACGATGTGTGATTAAGTCCAGTAAAACGTGTGGAATAATTACGTTTTAAATGCTAAAACAAATGAGTTGACAGGTTATTAAATATTTAGCGGCCTGAGGAAGGATAATCATTTTCCTGGTTATGGGTAGTTATAATCGAGTATCTCATTAAAACCTTTCTCACGATCCAAATTCATTTCACAGAATTTTTCAATATTAATTGCTAGATATCATCTGTACTGATATATATTGTATATATCAAGAAAGCGACAAAATACATGTCCCTTAGAAAGGTGATGCAAAAACAGAGAAAACAGACCACTGTTGAAGCTGATTTTACAGAGATGGCTCCTATCTTTGCTGATACAGATTGTGACGTTGCCGGAGGTGCAACAACTTGGGAAGTAATTTACAATATGCTGGAGGATGTGCATGCTAAAATCACTGTTACGAGAGCAACAACTGACTCCAAAAGGCCTTCAGAACTCCAATGTAGAGATGCTTCCTGCTCATTCCTTCATAGGATAGGAGTAGGGGCTAAAACCCTCCCCTATACAAATATGATTAGGTGGGTGATTGAAAACCTTATAATTGAAGATAGGCAGTTCAAGAATTCAAATATGGAGCTCATTGGGTCATTCAGAGCAAAGGATTTGAAAATGATGTACCACATATTTGATCCTCGGGATATCTACGATGGTACATTTGTCGCTAACTTTGCAAAGAAGAATCCAGACCCCTTCAAGCTAATTCAGGGTTTGAGGGTGTTGGACAACAAATTTAAATATGACAAATCAGGTATGTATGCTATAGACTCTTTGGTAAACCCCTACAACTACACGTCAGCGATGTTATGTAGATTGTATGGGCTACCCAATAATACTAAGTTTTCAATTGAATGGATTCCTCTGATTGATGCCTGTGTTATTTCCCATATCATGAATTGGCATTCCATCCTATCTGACAACCTAGCCACCACCATTACCGAATATCGACAGAAGAAAGCCTACTTTTCAAACAACCTCCCTCCCTTCTATTTTAGTGCCTACATTATGGATGAAATCTGTTTCTACACAACATTTCCAACCATGGGTTGGAAATGGACCTTACAATATCCTTACCCAATCCATCTTAGTCATAAAGAAATATGGGATTCACATTACATACCTCACTTCTATAATATATTCCATGTTGTTGTGTTGCCCCTACATCAAATTATTTTCAATAAAAAGCCCCTAGGTTTTCCCAAGAAGTTGCAGCAGACCTACTTACTGTTGGCAAGTATTTTATTGAAGAGTGGTTCACATATATTAGGGTTTTTGGTAGCACAACTGATCCACACATCCTTCCTCTATATGTTTCTGATAAGTTATTATCAAGAGAGATTTCCTATCATATTGTGGGAAAGGGCCTAACAAAAGTTCTCAAAGATGGCAAGAAGTCATTATGGTCCATTTTCCCTGTCAAATGCAGTTCTTTTGCTTTAGCCAATTTTGTTCATGCCACTGAGGAATTAGCACATATGGAAGCCCTCAGGCCTCATACATTGCCTAAGAGGCAATTTGATCCAAACAAAGTGGCATACAATGTCACTACGGGAGTTAAACTCAAGCCATACAATCATGATGGTAATTATTTTGAGGATTTGCTACATCCAACTGTATCCTTTGAACAAGCATTCAAATGGGAAAAAGCGAATCTGAAACTTGAAGATTTTCAAAGATTTCAGGAATTTAGAGATGAGAGGCTCTGGGTGATCCCAATGCATCTATTAAAACCAGAGGATAAGACTACTCCAAGCGTCACTGTTGATAGTGGAGGCCCTAGCTCTCAAATAGACTCTCAGGTAAACACTAAGAAGACACCAAACACAGGGAAGCCCCAAGATGTCGACAACACAACTGAGTCTAACAGGAATTCAGCTGAGAAGCAAGTGATGAGCACCCCGGCTATAGAAATTAGTTTAGAGACCAAAGGCGGTAGTTTGGAGTATGAGTGGAATTAGTTAATCATAAATTGCAAGGCACTCCCAAAGCCTCAAATGCCCAAGAAACAGAGGAATTAAAAACTCCTCCACATGTTCAAAAGGATACAAAGGCCAAGTGTGCCAACAAGCAACCTACACCTATGGAGGAACAAGCAACAACCTCCCATCATATTGAAATTATCCCTACTCTACCCACATCGGAGATTGTTCTCAGAGTGACTGAAATACCTCCACTTGATGTGTTTTATAGCCCTGTCCATAAGGTTGTAGTTAGAAGGTAGAGGAAAAGTATAAGGGTAGATGTACCTGAATTCCCACTTGGAAATGAGACCATGGACATGGTCTGGAAAGACATTCCTTTCAGTCTGTGTTATAGACATTTTTGGGTACTTCAACCCCAATCATAAATTTCCATAAACTAAGGGCTCCTAAGTCCCTAAAAGTGTTGCTTCACTGCCTAAAGGAACAAGGTCAGCTGAATACATCATCTCCCAGAAGTTCTCCACTGAAAGCTCCTCATAAATGGTCAAAACTGGACCATACTGAAAGCTCAATGTAGGGGGTGCAATGCATATCACCTTCCCAGTGTACAAGGTGCGATGCATACTGATTTTCTCCTCTATAAGGTGCGATGGTCAGGAATGGACAAATGGCAGGGACCAAAATGCGAGGTGGAAGATCATGGAATCTTCCAGAAGCTACCCCTCTGACACTTGCCACTCCATTTTTGACCAGGGATGAGTAAGAGATGATCATTCTCTAAGTGGAATCAGGAACTATCAAAGAGAGGACACTAATCAAGATCCCAGAAGATGACTCACCTCTCTGTAATCATCTATATATGGATCCCTCATCACAGAGATCCAG